>WYDI02023999.1:22147-32471 GCA_009867235.2 Psittacus erithacus | reverse complement strand
AGCAGTGGTTTGTGTTATACCTTAGTTACTGGACTGCTCTTATCTCAGCCCGTGGGAGTTACATTCTTTCGATTCTTGTCCCCATCCCTCTGGGAGCAGGTGTAGGAAGAAGGAGGGGAGTGAGCAAGCGGCTGCGTGGCTGAGTTGCCGGCCAGGCTTAAACCATGGCGGTTCTTTGTGGCATGCAAATTAGGGCCCAAAGAGTTGAGATAGCAACAGATCTGACCAGAGTGTGTCTAATCGTATTTGTGGTAAGCATTCGTTGTTTCAAATTAATAATCCTTCCTATTGACTGTCCTTCCTCTTGCTCTTATTGTGTCTTTAGACTGCAAATTCGAGAGTGATCTTGGGTTCACACCTGTCACTACATTGCATACTTTATTTCTGTCACTGCATAAAAAAAAAAAATGCTGACATTTGGATTGTGCTGCAAGTATGTGTTTTATTATTCTAAGTGATTGCTACCATTAGAAAAAGCACTTATATTACTAGAATGGAAACTATAGGACTGATTTTTTTTTTTAAAACTCACCATTACTGAATTTCTCTATGCTGAGGAACTGAGCCATTAATCACAACTGTTAGTGCATCATCTATTTCTCATAATAGAATTCTGCTGACTCAAATTAAGCATTTTGAGTATATTGTTCTTGCACTGGGAACTTAGAGTGATCTTGTTCCTTTAGCTGACTATTTCCTTTCACCATTGCATTTGGTCTAGATTTTCTAGTCTGTGCAGGCATAAGACATTTGCTATCCTACAGTCACATATGCAATATGAGATGCATATTTGATTTAACTGACAGCTCTATGTCTTTAATTAGCTACTATTACTTTAAAAATATTTTTTCTTTAAATAAACAAATCGTTCTGATTTTCATGCTCTTAGGCATGTTGTACTGTTTAATTTCAAGATGTCAGTTAATCTGCCCTCCGAAAATATTGGAGAATTCTGCTGCCACTGCTGTTGCCAGTCTGTCTGTGCTGAGCTGCGTGCATGCGTGCTTTGGTAAGGAGATGGGAGTCGTGGGCAAAGGTGCGTTAGTTACTGTGAGTGCATTGTGAATGGAACTTGTAATTTGTAATGTTGACTGATGGCAGGGCTTAAACCCGTGGCAGGGCTTAAACCACGACATGTATTTGTAGATTTGACTCGGCAGCTGATGAGGAGAGTGATGTACAAGACAAACAGTGGTGTTTACTTTCTTGTGGCTTCAACACTGCCATCAGAGTCTTGCAGGCTCAAGCATACAGGCTTGTCTAATCTCAGAAACTGGATTTCTTAACTTTGTCACTAAAATAAAATACAGTGGTGCAATCTCTCATTCATTTTAGAAGTGGTTAAAAAGGCATTTTGTATTTGCTTAGCTTTGGTAATACAGATTACCTTCAGGATACATGAATGAGTCTGTTGGAACTGAAAGCAAACAGGATCAAAGATGCCCTTTGCCTGCTTCCCTCTACCAGTTCTCTGCAGGAGGTTTCTATCCCCCCACTTCTGCTGACATAGCTACATATTGCATTACTTATTTGAATCAATATCTGAAATGATCTGTGTAGAAAGTAACAAGTATTTATTTAGGGATTTTTTGTTGCTGTTTGTTTGCTCATTTTTTTTACCGGTTTTTGTTTTCCTTAACCTAGATCATGTCACAGATCTGGCTTAGAGAAGGGTCAAAGAGTTGTGTCAATGCAATTGCCAGAAAGGAAGTGTGGGAACAAACGACTGACAGTGGGTGAGAGGTGATAATGATTTAAACCAGACCTGCTGATGAGAAGTCTCTAATGTAAGTCCTTGATGTAATCAGACTGTTATATTCCAAAGAAGGAAAAAGGAAAGTTCTTGGAAATTATGTCAGTGTTCAATAAGACTAGAATTTCATATTTATACAAGTTCAGTAGCAAACTACCACTGAGATCAGTTAGTCTGAAATCCACTGAATTCAACAGTATGGTGTAATCAACAGATACTTTCTAGCTGTTAGTGTCAGATAAAGGATACCAATGTGGTGTAAATGTGAGATGTGTTAAAGGAAACTTCCTCCCTTCTTCCACTCCTGCTTTTGGCTGCTTGTGTCCAGTATTTCCCTTGAGTTAGATCCAATGATAAAAATTCAGCCCACCACTAAAAGAATAAACCCAAACCAAACAAAAATTAATTTTCCATTAGATTGGGTTGCTAAAGTGACTCATCCTGCAGCTGTGGATTAGTTACATCTTATGCAAGGGAGGGAAACAGCAGCTGAGGCTCGGGAGAGACCACCCTGGTCAGTAACAGCTCACGGTTTCTCCAAACATGCTGTCATGTTCTGGAAGAAGCAATCTCACCTCCAGCCCATTTCCCTCCCTTCCTGTCAGCAGAAGCATCTGTGTGGTGACGTGGAGCTAAAGAACTGACCCGTGGTATTACTAGCCTGGATCAAGTTTATCAAACAGTGATGTAAACTCATATGTTGCCATAAGGGAAAAGATAGTGCAGACCAGGGTTTAGTAGTCGTGACAAAAGTGAGACTTCTTTTCACAACAAGGATACTTGCTTAAAGTGCATGCTGGATTGAATATAGCTCTAAGGCATCTTAATCCCATCTAAAACATGCTTTCAGCACTCATGCTGCATCTTCCAGTTCTTTTCTTTACATCTGGGCCAGTATTCCTGTGATGTGAGGATGGCAACCAAGTTTAGAGAAGTAATATGGTAAAAAATGAAACCAATTAAAAAAAAAAAAGACTTTTTTTCTTTTTTTACTACATGACTTCTCAAATCACCTTATTGCTTTATAAGTTGAATAACAATGGAAACAGAAGAAACTATGATTATGATGGCCCTGATTTTAGATCTGTTCAGGCAGCTAGTGAATCTCACTCTTAATGCAAGTTGATGTAAGTAAGAAACAATGGTAATCTGGTGCTTCCTTGATGTCCCAAGTACCATCAGCCATATGATATTAGTAGTTTCATTGTGGAGAGAAAGACTTGGCTAGTTCTTTTCCTTTTAGTGTTTCTCTTTTTTCTGCACTTAGAATTTTATCCCTGATTACTAATAGATCATATTAAAATTGAAACAATGTTAATCATCCTTCTGCTATTTCCAACTCTAACTTAGTGGAGGAAATCAGTGATCAGAATCTACATCAGTAGAATAAATTATTTTTCTTTCTGGTGTTGATTTCTTTGTGCAGCCAAAGGCAGGGCGTAGAAATGGTTTTCCTGATAACAAAGACAGTCACAAGAATGATTCTATAATAATTGCAGCTGTGAAGAACTATTTGTCTATTACAAAAAGGAAACTTTGTTTTTCTTCATTGTTTAAATTATTTCTGGTTAAATTTGTTTAAATCGTTTTGGAGGGGAGATGAACTCATAAGTTGGCTGTGAAAATATCCAGTTTGAGCTTTCAGCATACCATGCAGTTATAAATTCTCTGGTCTTTTCAATCTGCCAGAAAGTTTCAGACCCTATGAGAGAAAATCAGAAAAAAAAAAGGCCTTTTTACTTCCACAAATTAAAGATTGTTGTACAATGATGATGGATCTAAAGATCATTATCTTTCTGTAGCATGATAATACAAGTGTTTTTCAACAAAAATTCTCTGGTTCAGAAATTCTTAGTGGCAGAGGAGGATGATAGTGTTGTGTATGGTGGCATGTGTGACTATAGCTGGTAGATACTAACAGTCCTGGAGGACTGAGGGAGGCTTCTCCTTAGTCAGGAGATCATCATTTTGCTGCCCATGGGCTGATGCATTTAACCACCTTAACTTTTCTCTCATAATGCTTCTCTTGAGATTTTCCTGTCTGATTTGTACAGAAGGGATAAATACTCAGCAGAGGTTGGTGAGGATGGTTCATATCATGTTGTTGTTTGAAGGCTGAGCCGACAATTCAGACCAGATTCAGGTTCAAAGGCAAATTAGGGATAGGAAAGAGTTCTCTATATGAGAAAATTCCATTTATCCCTGCAACTCCATGGCAAGGATGTTTCAATGATAGGGAACCCTGACATGGATCAGTTTTACCCAGCATATGCACTTTGACTGGCTCAACAGCATGCTGCCTGATAGACCTGGGCAATTCTTTCAAACCTGGGGCTAGAAAGATTGGATGTTTTTTCAGAGAAAAGCATAAAATGTTTTGTTTGAAAGATCCTTCTTGAAATGCTTCCTTTGATCCAAAATGACATATTTTGTTTTGTGGCTATAAGATCACATTTTAACCTTCCTTTTAAATGTCTTTTCTAATTTAAACAAAAATGTCACATCGAATTAAAAACATGCAAGGAAACATTTCTATTTGAAATTTGCACTCACTCAGAATATTATGATGGTAAATACATCATACCTGTATGTAATTTCCCCCCCCACACACACTGAAACTATTACCTAACTTAAATCCATGTTAATTATAAATTTGGGATATCTGAAGCTTCTTTTTTTTTTTTTCAGCAAAATTCAATATTTTCTTGTACACTCTATACTGACCTTTGTATAATTCATAAGGCACAGATATGTAATGGTAGAAAAGCAGACTGGTTTCCACCATGTTTTAACCTTTTTCCAGGAAGAAATGTTTGTGTAGTCATTCGTGGGAATGTAGCTGGGAAATTTCTCTCCCAGTTTCTTTCCCAGGTGATCTTGCTGCAGGTTTCTCTTCATGGAGTGGGGAAAATAGGTTTTGTATGTGCTATCCTTAAAATAACAAACCCCCCTCTTTGTTCCATGATTTGATGAATTGATTCAGTATCAGTATAATGTGCAACTAAATATGAATTGTACTGATCAGCCTTTCAAATGCATACAGTTGCCTCACTGAGAGCTCTGCTGTTTGTGTTTTATTCTATTCTGTCATAATCTGAACAAAACATTCTCAAAAGATGAAAAATATCCCATACTTTTTTGATGTTGCTGATCTAGTTACAAAAATGGATTGCATACTAATTTTACTGTAAGCTCTTGGAGCTTCACTCAGTCAACTTTGGTATCATATTCCCAACTCTAGCATGTGAATAGGTCTACTGAAGTTAATTGTAGGGCATTTTTCAGAGTTTTCCTTGTTGGCCCACCTCTGCTCTTTTACTAATTTCAGCTGAAGCAAAGTGGAATTACACTAAATGTTTCTGGAAATGTTTCTTTTCAGAGGAATCAAATAGCTTGATGCAGTAATGTTTTCATAAAATTGTACTTATAATTTACTAAAAAAACCCCAATGTCCTCATCTGCAAATTCTACTAGATATGTGGGGTTTATTTTTTCCTTCCCTGAACAGAAGGATGAATAATAATTTCAGAATTCCACCCAGTGTGTTTTTTTTTTTTTTAATTTATTTTACTTTACAATATTACTTTCAGGTGGCAATTATCCCTTTTTCTTGCTTCCTTTGCTAGATGAATATACGTGGAGCTTGTAAAAATCTCTTCAGTGGAGCTAGTAGAAAGAGAATGACTCAAAACCATTCTCTCCCAAATAACAATCCACTTGAAACAACCAATTATTTTCATGTTTGTGGGCATCCTCTGCTTTAAGACTTTTTTGAACTCCCACGGTTCTAAACTGTCTTGGTTTCTGACCTTCCAAGTGAAATATCTAGTGGAAATGCAATGTCAAAACACTTCTCCTTGATGTCTCTGAAAAAGCCCTTTCTTGTTACAGCTTCAAGTTTCTTAGCTGTAAATTTATTAATTATGCAACAAATAATTAGGTCCATATAAAAGCCTCAAAAAATTCCAAACAATTGAAATCACTTCAAAATAACAACAGCAGCTAGATCTCTTTGTAAATTAGCTAATACAAGTAAAGGATTATACTATAGAAAATTCAAGTGCATTCTTCATTATTATTTGGAAAGAAAAAAAATCATTCTAAATATTATCTCTTGGGCATTTCCATAGCAGCAGAAAGAATTCACATCTTTTACCATTTTGTTTGTCTGTTTTCCAAAATTGTAAGGACAGATTGTAAAATTCCCAGAATGACTGAAAATACCACTGAAAAGAGTTTGGCACTGTTTGTGTACGCTATCCCTTCAGGTATTTGTACACATTGGTGAGACCTGCCCTGAGCCTTCTCCTCTCCAAGCTGAATCGTCTCAGGTCTCTTGGCCTTTTCTCACATAAGAGATGCTCCAGACCCTTAATCATCTTCATGGCCCTTTTTGGTGCTCCCTCAGTATGTCCATGTCTCCCATACTGGGGAGCCCAGAACAAGACACAGCATGCAAGATGTGGCCTCTGCTGCTTAGTAGAGGAACAGAATCACCTCCCTCCACCTGCTGGCAACAATTTGTCTAATGCAGCCCAGGCCACCTTTGCTGCAAGAGGACACTGCTGGCTCATAGTCAACCTGGTGTCCACCAGGACCCTCAGGTCCTTTTCTGCCTAACTGCTTTCCAGCAGTGTGACTCCATCATATATTGGTACATGAGGTTGTTCCTTCCCAGGAGCAGGACTTTGTGCTTCTCCTTGTTGAACTTATGAGGTTTCGATTAGCCCATTTCTCCAAATGTTTAGGCCACCCTGCTTTATGTGGCTAATATGACCATTTTGCTGCTCCCATAAAAAGGTGCTACCTCACCCAGAGTAATATAAATTATGAGATTATTTTCTTCAGAAGAATCGGAAGACTGTCTCCAAATCAGAGTATGTTTGTGCAGTCAGGATCAGGCTTTTAGTATGTAACCAAGGGTTTTTCATAAGTCAGTTGCAGATATTTAAAGTAAAAAGTATGTCTTGGACTGTTTTCCTGTTAATTCTATAATATTTTGTATGTTTACTGAAACTATGTATCCATAACAGTTTGCTGAGTGAACTGCCATAATTTTGTTATGTCTAATGTCTTTCGGTCTAATGCATTTAATTTTATTAAATATAAAAGTCCATAGGAGAAAATAATAATGATTTTGAGGAATCTTCTTCTGTATAAATATTCTACTCATACACAAATTAATGTATTCTAGATTACCATCAGGTCGTGTGTACTGGAACACAGACAAAACCCTATTGCTGTTTTAAAATGGGATCAGTTTATCAATGTTATGTGATAAATATTATGAGCCTCATTTATTTCTATAGTTCAACTTAATTACATTACTTTTCTTAACATCCTATTTTAACAACAGTCATTTTGGGAATGGTGCAGATATTTGCAGATCTAATAGGGAAATTAATTTTTCTGAAGGCTTTGGGAAGAATTCAAAACCTTTTATGGAACTGTTTTTGAAAATGTTTTTTCAATATTTTATTTTGATGTGAAGTCCTAGTCTTCTAAACTCACATTTCCAGTTGTGATTAAAAAAATACCATGTGGGCTTTTTAACCTTTGTTTCTAAGTTATATTAGATGTTTGCTTATAGTTGAACACAAAAAATGTTTTAGGAATTCATAGCTGTTAACACTGTTGGTGTTGTTGAAGTGAAAGGTTTTAACATTGAAATCCTTACTGTGGCTATAAAAAGAAAAGTACAATCTCTAACCTGGCCAGTGGCCTAAATTCAACAAACTTCCAGATAATATAAGGAAAATGAAGTAACAAGAATCTTTTCAGTGGCTAGCATCTCCTCCATTTTCCGTCTTACTCAGAATTAATCCATGGTAGTTTTTCCCCTGAATCCTTTTCCCAGCCACTTTCAGGTGCTTCATGCCCTATAAAAATCCTGTCTCATACATCTCAACATAGACAATGACTTTTCAATACATCAGCAGTACTAAACTATTTTTCATCCTTTTTTTTTTTTTTTTTTTGTTTCTGAAATGGATACGATTTTCTAGTGGGCTTTGATTTTTGACTACTCTTTTCTGCTCATGTGATTACATTTCCAAGCTTCTAAACTTATGAATTTGTGTGTACAGTCCTCGAGTCATCAATATAATTTTTTTAAATGTTAGAAAATTTAGCTACATTTCTTAAAAAAAAAAAAAAAAAAGAAAACACATAGAAGAATCCTTAAGCAAAACCTGCATTAAACCCCAAAACCTGTGGAAAAACAGGTAAATAGCCCAGCTTTTTGTATGAGCTGAAGAAAAAAAGATATTTTTGTGGTTTTTGTTGTTCTGGAAGAGCTTAATAGCTGGAGACACCAGACTCTTCAGTACAGAGTCATTCTGAAGATCACTGTCCAAAAATTACAGTCGTTCCCACAGTCCCAGCAGTAGTCGGCTGTTCCCACAGGGTGTATTAGCAAAACCTTTCCACATCAGCAGAATCTTTAGATCAAATTTCAGTTCTCCAAAAGTTATCTGACACCATTGCTGCAAAAAATCTTACGTAAGTGAGAGTCTGTTTGCATATAAAGAGTTATAATTTGTGTCTTCAGGAAATGTACAAAAACCTCAATGCATAAAACCAAAGTTACAGTGAAAAAATAGAAGCATTTTAAATGGAAACATCTTCCTGTGACTTTCCTCTAACAGATTAAAGCTAAGCTTAAACTAACCTTGCAAATATTTGCAGTATGTAAGTGAGCATCCAGAACATAGGTTGGTGCAGTTTTCATGATCATATGCTGCTACCAAAAGAACTGATAGTTGATGGGGGGAGGATGAACACATTTGGGTTATTAGAGACAAAAAAGTTCTGGAAATAGCTCCACCACCATCCCCCTCATATATAACTTGCAGATCACAACCGACATCCTATAGAACTTTACAAAAGCTGTTCCTTAGCCAAATCAGACTCCTGACAAATGCATGACATGTGACTCAAGTGACTGTGACATGCTAATTTCTGAAAGAAGATGAAAAGTAGTCGTTTTGGAATCTGTTTGGACTTAGATCTCTTAATGCAAAACCTGTTTCTGGCCTCTGCTAACTGGATGTTTCTTAATCAAAGTTCTTTTCATATAACATAAGTTCACTTTGCCGTGATCCTTTAGCCCTTAAAACAGTTTTCTCTTTGCTGAATTAAAAGCTTATATTTTACACTCATAAGAACAATGCATATTAACACCACAAATCATACAAATCTAGCTATTCCTGAGATTTGAAATTGTATTAAAGGCTTGATACATTCATTATAAGTGTTGCTGGAGGTGTGACTTCAAGATGATGGGTGACCTTGACTGTTAAATTGTTGCCATATAGACTGGTCCTAAATGCCAGTTTAAACAAAAAAATGGAATAAAAATGTCGTAACACTAAATTGACTCATTTATCATTCCTTTTCGTGTAATTCAGGTTTTATTTACTAGAGTAACCCTGTGCAACTGAGATGATTAAGAATGTCGTGGGAAGGAAGAATCATGCTTATGAAATTTAGCAATTTAAGGTATTTTTCACCCCATAATACTAAAATCTTGCAGTCCAATATTCCATAGTAATAATTATTACTTCATTACTATACTAGTTACAAGTTTTCATTAACAACGCTGCTTTATAAATGATTTCATGGTAATGAAACATGTATCAAATCTGTTGTTGGACTTTCTCATAGTTTATCCTCAGCTGAGCAAATTGCATGGAGTAGTTGTTAAATTTATCCATTTATCAGAATTTATACACAAATGAAGTATGCTGTTAGTTATTTTTTTATCTTACGTAAGTCAGTCTAAGTCCATCAAATTAAATGGAGCTAAAGTCAAAATATATATTGCCTCTTGGGTGCTTAGCTGATAAAATACCCTAATCAATGTTATAAATATGAAGTTTAAGTTTTAAAACATTACTAGACAAATTCTGGATCATGTCTGTATACCCTGCAGAATGCAGCTTAAATTTGTCTTTCTGTGTAAATGGGTTTCTATTCTTATTCACCTGACTTCTGGCACTTTGTAACTTGCTGTTTCTTATATCACACTGTATTTTTTAGTTTTTCACTTTTAGTTTAAGTATAAATTAGTGTAGGGAAATTAAATGAAAAATTCAGATCTAAATATTCAGTAGACTTTGAGTCTGGCTATATAGGGTTTGAAACAAATCTAAGGCTTTATGTATTCCATAGTATGTGCAATGGAGTGCCTTTGTTTAAAATGTCTCTTCCAGGCTGACTGCTCAAGAATAAAAATTTTGGTCTGTAAGTACTCTTTTGAAAATATGAAGCAGTAAAAATTAAAATATGTACCACCATTGCTAGAGCAGTAATGAATTCTTGAATTTGCAAATACCCACTGAAATAGTAAGAGTGTAAGTAGTTGCCGTGGTTTAAGCTTAGTCGTAAATTAGAAAAGCATGCAGCCTGCTCGTTCCCCCCACAACCTCTCCTTCCCCTCACCCCCACACCCGGAGGGATGGGGAGGAGAATCGAAAGAACGTAACTCCCACTGGTTCAGATAAGAACAGTCCAGTAACTAAGGTATAACACAAACCACTGCTGCTACCACCAATAATAACAATGATAAGG
>WYDI02023999.1:0-18580 GCA_009867235.2 Psittacus erithacus | reverse complement strand
TGAAAGTTAGAAACACAGCGCTGCACCAGCCACTAAGAAGGAGAAAAAATGACTGCTACTGCTGAACCCAGGACAGCTTATTACAACAATGACTTTTATTTTAGATAGGAAATTCTCATGCAATAATAAAAAACAAACCAAACAAAAAACCAAAACCAAACAAAACCAAAAAAAAAACAAAAAGAAAAAAAACAACACCAAAAAAACCCCAAACCAAAAAACAAACCAAAACACCTGGTGTTTAATTGCATCACATTATGGCTTCAAATTGGTTTGGGGTTTTTTTTGTCATCCATCTCTGTGTGTGCTGTTTCAGTGTGGAGTTAGATTTGCATATGTGCATTGTAGACACATTTTAATGCCATGTGTATGCAGGGTGCACTAGATTTGTTTCTTAAGTACATGCTGGCAACATTCCTAAATGCATTTTATTTGATATTTAATCTACTGCAGTTCCTATGATGCTGAAAGTTTTTTGCTGTCTTCACATTTTTGCTTACCGATATGACTATCTTTTTTTCAATGTGCTTCAAACTCTAAAATTTCACTATGTGCAAAGAAATTATTTTAGTTTTCTATTTAATCACCTCTGTTGAAGATATATGCTTGTTACTCAGATGATGTAGTTAACTCTTGACTTTTAACAACACAGTCATCTAGGTTTTAAGAGTTGCTTTCCTCCCTTCTCTGGTTCCTTTTCAATTAAAAAGCAATTTAATTGTGCAGAAATAGATAAGTTAAATATTCATTAAAAGTTAGTGCTCACAAGTGAGCTTCTTTTTCTTGGCTTTCCTGCCATGTCAAGTCAAGAGCTCCACTATAGAACATGTAGTAGTTTTTTTGATTTCACTTGTTTCCTTGTATTGTTTCTAAGCTCCAAGTATGGCATCAGAGTCACGTTTACAGTATTTCTTTCCATTCAGGTTATACTCTTTGATAATCATTCTTAAATGTGTGAGAACTTTCTTTCTCCATGATGTTTTCCTACTTACATGGCGAAAAAGAATGCTAATGAATCTCCTGTAGCTTTTGGAGAGAAGTATCACAAAGCTTATCACTGGATACAAACTGACCACATAATTTTGACACAGTAGTCTCTATCTCCTCTCAACAACCCCCCTCGCAAAAATGTACTGGAGTGAAAAAAATAATGATTTGGCCAGACAGTTTGAACAAAAGGAATTTTCTAATTCTTCCTAAACATGCTGGGTTAGCACGCCAGTATGGACCTGCTTAGTTCAGTAAAAAATCTGAAGCAAAAAATAGCTGGAAGTATCAAATTATTAAATCTCCGTCAACCTAAATACTTTTTTCTCCATTTGGAACCATCATATTCTACTATAATTAACAGAGATGTGTGGTTTTATTTTCAGCCTGGTTTCACAAAGAATCAATGTTTATGGAATGAATTCTGTGCCTTTTTGCTTCTCATGGCAAATTTTAAATCTGTCGGCCAATCTGAGCTCAATTTGCTACACAGGTAGTCAGAAAGATGTGACATTTCTAAATTACTGTTTCTCTTATCTTGCATTCCTTTTGGTTGTCATACCACATGTCAAGGATTTTGTCAAAAAAAATCTGTTCTTTATTTGGTATCCCATCTGATCTTTTGCTTGCTAGGCAGAGAAATAATGACCACAGTGATCCATAAAGACCATAGTATTCCAAAGCTGATATTTTAGGCAAATAACTATTTTCTTATGTCAGCACTAAAATAAACTTTTGAAAATCATGATGTTCAGTGAGAACTAAGAACTTCTAGCAATGAGTCCTTTATAAATATAGCATTTGCAGAAAAACATTTCTATATAAATGTATGCAATTGATCCTTATAACATTTTCTAAAGCCTTTTGAAAAGCTAAACCATCAATTTTTTCAGCATCATAGCTGTTACCCAGGCAGGAGTTTTCTTAGGCTTATTCTTTACCTTTCCTCTTTTGTATTGTTAAATTCCCAACCCCATGAGATATGAATGATTGAAGAAGTCTAGGATGGGTTTTAATTTTAGGGACTTATTCTACCATAAGTACCTTTTCTGAATGATTTAGGAAATGCAAATAACAATAGGATTTAACATTTACTTGTCTCTTACTGCTTGATTGTAAGAGATTTTGGAGAATTATTCACAGCAGAATTAGGCCTTTAATATTCTGTATTAAAGTCTTCCAGTTAAATTTGTAGGGGGGCTTATGTCCAATTAATATTCATAATTTTACTCTGTATTTATGAAGCTAGTTCTAAGACATGCATTTTTAATGCAACCGCTCTCCTTCTGCTGCATACTTTTTGTTAGATGTTTTAAAAAACTCAAAAATACCTGTTTCTTGATAAAGGGTTTTTTATTATTATTGGTTTTATACCTATTGTATTTATGCATTTTACCTACATGTTAGTTAGTTTTATCTCATGTGAAGAACTGAGTAGAAATTTCATGCATATCACAAATATCAATTTCAAAGTTGTCTTTAAACAATTTTTGTAATCAGAAGGATAAAAGAATTAAAAACCCCAGCATGCCATACTCATGCACTGCTCAGTATTGGACTTGCCTGCTCCAGTAAAAGAGTAAACATACTGCCTATTTTTCAATTAAGGGTGATTAGCTAAATAATATTAGAAGAATGGTTCAGATAATGGGCAAAATGAATATTTTTTGATGGAGTAGCTGAATCTTGATTAAGAATTAGGGCTAGTTGCAGCAGAAGACAGCTGGCTGACATCTTTGTATAGTATTTGATGCTTGCATAAAATTGCATTGGAAACTCAATAATGTCACTGCACTAAAAGAAATTCATAAACTGCAGAGCAGATCTCAGTCTGTGATCTGACAAGTTCATGGTGGTTTAGGGATTTTACCATTAAAGGACACAAAGTATTGTGAATATAACAGTGAAACAAAGTGAAAGAATCTTAATGCTCAGTTAGAGATGCGGTCTGATAATAAATCTGGCAGATCCTAAAAGCTGTCTAAGGGTAACTGCTCAATTTTAAGAGTTAAAGAAGACTGGCATTTGCCATTTAAAAAATATATTTCCTAAAATATTAGTTCAAGCAATAAGAACTTTCCTTCCTATGCAGATATTTGCAGTTTTCGTAAATTTATGCTAATGTCATGGTCAAGGTTTGTCAGGGTTTTGTGAGCTTTGATCCACATTGCCTAGTAAGTCCTCCTCTTTGGAAGGCATATCCAAGTCTGTAGTTTGAAAGCTGGTTGTTTTGTCCCAGAATACGATTTTGGACTTTGTCTTAGACGTGTTCTCACCTGTCTACTTATTCCATGGCCCAGTGAATGACATTCTTGGCTGTGTGCACTCGGGGTATATTTTTAATTAATATTATTCATGTTCTACTTTTCACATATTTCTCTATGCATAACATTTTTTTGCATTTTTCATAATAAACTTGAGTGTTGAATATTTTTTGTTTGAATTATATTTTCAAATATTCTAAAATAGTGCAGAAAATCACGTTTTGCAAAAGATGAAGACAAAACAAAATCCAGATGACCTTTTGTTTTTCTTTTCTAAGTAAAATATGCTACTACATTACATAACATAACCTACTGAATATACATGTAAAACTCAGTTTCAGCTTAGCCATTTCCTAAAAAGCAAAACTAATAGACATCTTCCAGAAAATCAATTCAGTCTCCCTAAACGAGGATTCAGTAGAATTCTAAAGTATCTGTCTACTTTTAGTATTGAATTAAAGTCACAATTCACAAGTCCTCAGTTATAAATTTTGTTATGCACCTATCTAGATTATGGGCCAGCTGAAGATTTGCTGTGGAGTTTTCTGTAGTCTATTAAAAACAGCTGAAGGCAGTGCAGTATAGTTCAATGGTTTCTTGAGAAGCAACTCTCAGGATTATGCATTGAGATGAAGATTCTTAGTCTTTCAGTTTAGGTGATTTTATAAATATGCATTTTTAAATGAGCTGATGATAGTAAATTTGTGACTAAAATAAACTGAACACTTTTAATGCTAATTAGTTTGTTTAAAACAATTTTGCAATTGATCTTCATATGTCAAAATATTGTATTTCACATTGACACATTCACAAATTCTGTATTAAAAACTCTTGTAATTATTTATGCAAATATCTTAATCAGAAATAAATTTTGCTTGTCAAATTTTAGTTCTGGAGTCACATTAACATTTTAACCATTATTTGCTACAGTTATGAATGACAAGCAGTTTTAATCACAAAGTGATATTAGGAAAAAAAAAAAGGAATAGTTAACTACTATCTTAATTAGCAAGTATGTTTTGTTAGTGTTACTTTATGTCTCATACTCCTCAAAAAAAAAAAAATCTAAGCAAATCTTTTCTATTTTATTCTTTTTTTAATTGTTTGGCTTTCTGCTCCAAGCTAGCTAGCTCTACTCTTAAACTCAGTCAAAGTAATTACTGCATAAAATATTTAAACCACAAGGAGTCAATATGTTTTGTTGCATATTTGTGGTCACACTCAATTTCTTGCAAAATCATTACCATAATTAAGTCCTAGACAATTGTGTACTAATGACTTCCCAGTAAAAATTTCTGGGAATACTATGAACATAAAATATATTTTCAGCAAATATTTATTTATTTAAAGGTAAGGTAAAAGACAGTTTTCTAGTTTTCATCTTACATTTTTTTAGTGTGTTTTGTCTGATTCTTTCTTTGTTTTTAACATGCTTCTGTCTATGAAAGAATGCTATAATTTTACAGACTTCTAGATATTACTTTTAGTGTAGAAATAGCCAGAAGGCCTACTACACATGGCTTATATCCTACTGTTGTCCTCCTGTGACTGACTGATGAGACAGTGAGTGGTAAACTTTCTGCTGGTGGTTCCTATGGACAGTGTATTCACCATTAGCAGGTGATTCCATGCTGTTACTCATAAGCAAAATCTTTTCCTAAAAACCTCAAAGAGAGATTTCACAGCATTTCTGGAATACATGGAAAAAATGTCTATGCTGCCTAACATAAATTGTTTTTACTGCACATTATGCTGATTCCTTCTCATTCTACTTCCAGACACATGGAAAACAATTGATTGTCTTTCTCTTAATGACAGCCACTTAGAAGATTGTTATCAACGTCCTTCCTCAGCCTTCTCTTTTCTAGACTAAACAAAGTCCTTCAGCTTCCTTAGAGGTAATTTTTCTGAAACTCTTTTTAAAAAACCCCCTCTTGTTACCTCCACCATGGAATCTTACTAATTTGCTTTTTTTGGGGGGGGGTTTAAAATCTCAGAGGTGGATTATAAACCTTAGTTGTTCTCTGTAGCCCTATTACTTTACTGCCAATTCTACATTGTATTTTTGTCCATTTTATTTCTTCTTCTATTTCAAATAAACAAAATTTCTTAATTTCAGATTGTGAATTTCATATTCTAAAATATTAACATTCTGTCAGATTCTTTCTAAACTAAACTTGCTCTTCAGTGTTCAGTTTCTTTTTGTCTAGTATTCTCTTAACTTTGGTAGAACAGCAGTCATAACTGAGTGACTAATAATTTTTATGACAAAATCTCCACTATGTATGTATATTTTTTAGTTGAGGAAAAGAAGGGAGAGAGTCACAGTTCTATTATCTGAGTGAAGCTGAACCTGGTGGAAATTGAAACAGTTGATAAGCTTTATATTCATCTTTGCAGGGTAAAGAGAGCAAAAATCTGGTTTGCGATGTTTGTTTTGTGCTTTTAGTGTGTTAAAAGTATTCAACTAATCACATTTTTCATATTGAGAAGATTGTTGAGAAATGAAAAACTTAGTTCACAGTATTTATATCTTACTAGCTTAACTTTATGAGGCATTTATTTTTATTTGGTTCTCCAAATACGAGTTTGAAAGCATAATGTTCAATATGTAAAAGCATCAGACTGGAAATGTTGACTTGAAAGATGAATTTTCAGCTTTGCTCCACATTTAAATGACAGTGTAAGGCTCTGTTAATATTTGGGTTATTGTTGCTTGTTATGTACTTTTTCCTGTTTTTTAAAAAGCTTAATATTTGTACACTTATTTTTCAAAGCACTTTTTTTTTTCACCTTTTTTTCTGTTCTGAATTTTTGCTGTTCTTCATACATACAGGACAATGTTACAAAAAAGTTAGACTATCAAAGTAGCCTTTTATAAAAGTTATGATGCCTAAATATAAAATTTAATCTGATTTCATTTTAAAATTAGAGTACTGAAATAATTTTCTCATGATCACATCTCTAAGACTAATGAAATAGCATCATATTTCCATGAGACATGTCACACAGTTGTCTTAGTAGAGCTTTGTGGTAGTTTATTTTCCTAACATGGACTTTTCTGAGTCCTTCTCTTCCGTATTGATATATAGTAAACACAAGATCTACTTAATATATATCCCCTTTGTTATTGATAGGTGTTCTGGGTTCAGCTGTAACAGTCATTTTTCTCCATCTTAGTAGCTGGTGCAGTGCTGTGTTTTTGACTTTAGCCTGAGAACAATGCTGTTAACACTGATGTTTAAGTTGTTGTTAAGTAATGCTTATCTCGATCAAGGACTTTTGAGTCTCCTGCTCTGCCAGTGAGAAGGGGCACAAGAAATGAATAAGCAGAGATAGGACACCTGACCCAAACTAGCCAAAGGGCTATTCCATCCCACAGCACATCAGGACCAGTATTATAAACTGGGGGAGTTACCAGGAAGGCCCAAATTGCTGCTCGGGTCAGGCTAGGCTTCAGTTGACTGGTCATCAGCAGTTGTATTCCTTGTTATTTCCCTTATCATTATTTGTATTGGAGGTAGCAGTAATAATTTGATATTGTACCTTCGTTACTGGACTGTTCTTATCTTAACCCATGGGATTTACATTCTTTTGATTCTCCTACACATCCCTCTGGAAGCTGGGCGGGGAGAATGGGGGTGAGTGAGCGAGTGGCTGCATGGTTCTGATTTACTGGCTGGGCTTAAACCGTGACAGTTTGCTTTACATTATATTCATATTTCATATTTGGATTACTGTATTGTACTTTATGTTAGATGTTTAGCGCTCATATCTGCATATAAGCTAGTCTCTCCAGGCTACACTTCTAGTCAGTGTAAAGAGTGGAGTGTTTGTTTGTCTGAGTTGAAGTAATTCATCAAATCTTAAAGCAAATGTCCAAAATGAGTTAAAAGAGCAAACCTTTAAACGGCCATCTTTCAAAATTAAATGAGGTGAACCCTAACAATTTTTCTTTTTTGTATCTCTGGGTTTCACATCACATGACCTAATAGCTTATATGTGGCACAATCTGTGGATGTATGTTCAGACTTCTTATTACAAGGGAAGAAATAACATGAGCCATATTCTGAAAGCTAGCCCAAGCATGGATTATCACTATACCTGTCTCAGAGAAGGAACTCATCTTTATCCTATTGCTTTAAGGGAAAAAGGAGAAGAAAGGGAAAGTGTGACAGTGAGATAACCCTTAATGAAAATCCCTTTATGTTTTGACCCTGTCTTCCTCAGGCAAAGAAATACTCAAATTTACATTTGTACTGGTTAATAAAATGACTTTATCTAAATCCCTGTTTAACCACAAAGAATCTATAGTGCTTTAAATGAGTGCTGACACAAGCAGATTCTGTAAAAGTAATTTTGTATGGACATATCATAAAAAAAATTTTCCCAGCTTGCTTGCAACATCAGACAAATGCTTTTTTAAGGCAAGATATGTGATAACAACTATTTCCTTCCTATCAATAAGGAAATTAAGTTTGTTTAATATGATTGTTCTTGGCAAATCTGTGTTTGTTGCTCTTCATCTTTTTTTAAAATTAATTTATTTGTGGGGATACGAGGCATACGTTAGGGAATATGTTTTTTTCAAATTCTTTTAGGAATTGCATTATCATTCCTTAGGCAGGCACTTGTTTACATATTGCTATACATAACTGAATCTTTTACTGAAACTCCACTCAGCAATTAAATTTTGAACTGAAGGTTCAGGTGTCCAGACTGATTTCTTGTAACAGTTTTCCTGTCTGGCCCAATTATTTCCTTTCATAAAGCAGCCAGTCGTGCTCTTTTATATTATTCAAAAAACAGGTGTTGAGTGAGCCTCTTTTCTCTTTTATTAAGGTATTCAAAAGTATACTATTTGGAATGTGAAGAGCAGAATGAAGTATGGAGGGCACCTGTTAATAACCTTTTGTTAAATGTAGATGTTGTAGAAAAATGTGGTATTAGCTTAAGTTTGACGCAGAAACTTTCTGGCACATTGAGTGCACTCTACATTAGTTTCCAGGTTGTAAATATCCTCCTGGATTTCCCAGATGCTGGGAAAACCCTGTAAACTTCATGCTTATATTTTAAGACGTATGAGAAGAATTCCTGAGTATGAAATATGCAGCAATTCTTCCGTAGATAACATTTTTAAAAAGATACTTATTATTTTTAAAAAGATAACATGCCTATTGCAGCCTTATTGTATCTCAAGTAGACAAAAAAATAGCATATACACATTGTGGAAAAACATTATTTGCAGATATGCTTTTTATTTTGCCAGTAAAATCAATATCAGAAAAAATGAGCTCACAGAGTTGATAAATTAATCAAACTTCAGAACAGTATGATAAGACAAGTGTTTAAGTCATAAATTGGAGAATTCCTGTGGATTCTTTTTTTCTCAACCTTTTGAATGATATTTTACCACTTGGAAAAGTTACTAAGGAAGGGATGCAAGTTATTAACTTGTTAACAATAGAATGTAAACATTCATAGTAATTCCTAAAAGCAATAGGATTCCCGGAAGTGTACATTAGCATCTGCTAAATTAGTCTTAGTGGTATATTAAGCAAGTGCTGCTTTGCCTTTGGCTACTTAGAGCAAAATTGCCCAGGCTTGTCAACTGAAAAAATAATTTTTCTAATTAATTTTACTTCAGAAATTTCACAAATATATCTCCTTTTTTAAATTATAACAGACTACACAACTATGTATTAAATTTCACACACAATGTTACTTCTACATGTAGATCTTCAGTTATGACTTATGATGTTGAACAAAGATGATGTTGCCTTGAATTCTTCAGCAATCCCATTTTGTAATTCAGCAAACTTGCTGCTCAAACTGCACTTAAGAAAAAAAAATTCCAAGCAAATATGTGAAATGTTTGAATGATTAGCTCATGGTTTTCTGTATAGTATCAGATAGTGGTTATCTTTGAAAAGGACACAAGACCACTCTGTGGAAGACATCGTTCAGTTCCAATTTCTTTCTGAAGAGATTTGGACCATCCTTTTGCTCAGAAGAATTCCCAAGAATTCCAAGAATTCCCATCAGACTAAAAAGTTTCTGAGGGCCATGAGGAAAGAAGTGGTATGGAAGGTATGGAAGTGATACAAAGAAAACCTCTTGGTTTCTAGAGCTTCTGCTTTGTTTTTATGTGAATAATGAAGCTATCAGTAACAGAAAATGGCATTCTACCTGCCTAGGAAACATTTTAGCAAGAACACTGAAGTGATATATTTTGTCTTATGCTCACAATATTTAGGGATCTTCTTGCAAAATAGGACTCAAAAGAAAGGGAAAAAAGATTTGCTTTCAGTCTAATGACATACACCCGGCAAATGAAAGAAAATCCAAATGTTAGGATGATTTGGAAGCAATATCTGATACTGTTATCCTATTTTCCCTGCCAGCTCCACCTTCTCACTTTCTGTGATTTTTTTGCATTTAGCTGAGCTAGATATCAAACAAATGAAAATTAGTCTCTACTTGATATAGGAGAGCTCTGGAGTCTAGTTCTGCTGTCCTGTCTGCTTGGTGGTTTACACAGAGCAAAACAGAATTGTGCAGGGAAACTCATCTCAGAACAACAGCCTGAATGCCTCATAACATAATGATTAGGGAACTCTCCTGGCAAGTTGAAAATTCAGGTTCAAATGGTTCAATGGTCAACTGTCACGAACACAGATAACCGAACCTGCTCTTTGATGAGCATCTCTCTTCTTAAGAGTGAAGAGGATCAGAAAGTTCTATCTCATATCAAAAAATTCTGTAGAGAGTGCTCAAAATGCCTAATTCAGAACCAATTTCAGAACTGGAAAATAGAAGAGAAAAATATTCAGGTCTCATTGCTTCTACTGCTCACCAGCACAGCTCAAAGTGCACCTTGCTTTTTTTGTAAGATTCTCAGAACAGAAATAGATCCACTTTTTCAGTCAGTTTGAGACATTCGGCTCTATCGTATAATAGCTTCTCCAAGCACAAAAGCAGGTGATGGAGGAAAGCAAATAAATATTAGGGACAGATTTCACATATTTTTGGGTTTTTTTAATGCCACATATTGTTCCTCTAGCATTTTTAATATTCTACTTCTCTGTGAAACTTCCTTTTCTCATGCCCACATACACCTCTTCACCTACAGAGAAAGTTGTCAGTGTTTTAACAAGCAAGGAATATTACATTTAAATACCTTCAGCTGTATAAGGTGTAGGGCAGCAGCCAGAAGAGATGTGTTGTTGCTATAGCAGATATGACATTTTATTTGCATCTTAAGGAGAAAAAAAGAAAAAGAAAGGATTATTATGGACATACTCTTCCATTCTAATAAAAGCAGTTTTTTATGAGCTTGTAAAATAATTAAATGGAAATATTTCTTTCTTTGTTATATTAAATATTTGTTACTCTTTGTTTGTTATTTAAGTATGTCTACAGTTTCATGGAAACTGTCCTCCTTTTCAGCAGTTGTTTGTAAGCAGCATTCAGTCATCCAATTTCTATTAATGTTGTCTCAAATAAAAATGGAAATATTGTCAATACAGCTTTTAAAACTGAATGGCTTTTTAAAAAATGGACCAGTGTGAAGTGTCCCTTCCCACGGCAAGAAGTTTGGAACTGGATGATCTTAAGAACCTTTCCAACTCAAACCATTCTATGATTCTATGAGAAGAATTAATATTTAAACAGAATCATAGAATGGTTTGGGTTGGAAGGTACTTTAAAAGTGACCTAGTCCAAACTCCCTGTGATGGGCAAGGAGACCTTCCAGGCTGCTCAAAGCACCAGCCAACCTGACTTTCAATACTTCCAATGAAAATCTAAAAGCATTGTTTATTAGTGTATCCTAAGCCTGGGAGTGAGAGATGTTGACCTTCACCTGGAGGCCAGGAACAAGTGCCTGGAGACCAGTAACGAGTGGTGTCCCTCAGGGATCGATGTTGGGACTGGGCTTGTTCAACACCTCTGTCAGTGACACGGACAGTCGGATTGAGTGTGTCCTCAGCAAGCTTGCTGATGAAACCAATCTGTGTGGATCAGTTGATACGTTGGAGAGAAGGAATGCCATCCAGAGGGACCTTGACATGCTTGTGAGGTGGGCTGATGCCAACATTATGAAGTTTAACCATGCCAAGTGCAAGGTCCTACACCTGAGTCAGGGTAATCCCAGGCACAGCTACAGGTTGGGCAGAGAAGAGATTCAGAGAAGCCCTGTGGAGAAGGACTTGGGGGTGTTGGTCAATGAGAAAATGAACATGGGTCGGCAGTGTGCGCTCACAGCCCAGAAAGCCAACCGTATCCTGGGCTGCCTCAAGAGCAGCGTGACCAGCAAGTCAAAGGAGGTGATCCTGCCCCTCTACTCTGCTCTCGTGAGACCTCACTTGGAGTATTGTGTGCAGTTGTGGTGTCCTCAACATAAAAAGGACATGGAACTGTTGGAACAAGTCCAGAGGAGGGCCACAACGATGATCAGGGGACTGGAGCACCTCCCGTATGATGACAGGCTGAGCAAGTTGGGGTTGTTCAGCCTGGAGAAGAGAAGACTGCGTGGAGACCCCATGGCAGCCTTCCTGTGTCTGAAGGGGGGTGATAGGGATGCTGGGGAGGGACTCTTCATTAGGGACTGTAGTGACAGGACAAGGGGTAAAGGGTTCAAACTTATACAGGGGAAGTTCTGGTTAGATATGAGGAAGAAGTTCTTTACTGTAAGGGTGGTGAGGCACTGGAATGGATTGCCCAGGAAAGCTGTGAATGCTCCATCCATGGCAGTGTTGAAGGCCAGGTTGGACAGAGCCTTGGGTGGCATGGTTTAGTGTGAGGTGTCCCTGCCCATGGCAGGGGTGTTGGAACTAGATGATCTTAAGGTCCTTTCCAACCCTAACTATTCTATGATTCTGTGATTCACCCTTTCAGTCTTTCTGCCTTTTCTCTACCTGTTGGATCTGCCTTCTGATCTGATAAATTATTAATAATCAGGAGCCAATCCATTCTACTGTATGTGTGTCTACACTCCGAAATCTCCTCTGTGCTTTTGCTAATGGAAGCCTTGGTTTGCTGAAAGTCGCACAGTTTTGGTGGCAATGTTCTTGTTTGGTATTTCAGAGATTGCTGTCTGGTAAATTGAGTGCAGAAGGAACCTACAGGTGCTGCCTGTTCCTTCCTGGTCAAATGACCAGATATGTCACATACATTCCTTACAAATCCATGTGGCAAGATTTCCTTTCCAAATAGAAGATTGTTTAGAAAGGATCGATATTAAATTATAACTGAAAAGAGTGTGACTGAAGAAAAATTTGGATAAAAAACCCTTCATTTTCTCTCCAAACTAAACTGTTCATCTAACCCTCCCTTTTGGCAAAGCAGGCAGATAAAAGGGAGGTGTATCTATCTTCCCCACAGTCCCATCTCCCTAGGCTTTTCTTCCCACCGGCTAACTCCCTTTGTACCCCCATTCCTCTTTCAATTATCTTTTCTGGCCATGGAAGTCGAAGAAGGAGCAATGAGTCTTCATGGTGAAGAAAAAGGTGCAAGAAATTAGGGGGAAGAATCAATATTATGAGTGTAATTGTTTTGGGGGTGGTGTTGAACTGTAGTGTGTGTACATTTTTTAATTTTCCCCCTGACCTACACCATTTTTCTTTACTGTCATCCGTAAACACAAGACAGATGTTAGCACATAGCTCAAACTGGAAAATATGTGACTTGATTTATTTATATGACCTACCTCTGGATGCTGATTAATATGAAATGGTATTTTATATTTATAATGAAATACAGCTGCAAAATAAGTAAAATAAGTAATGAGAAATTAATAGTTTCAATGTATTGTTTTGCTGTCTGCCCTCTAGAAAAATCAGATACAAGACTGTAGAATATAAAATAGTGAGTGATGAGACAGAATGAAAAACTACTGGGAACTGATGAAGGCCATGTCATCAAAAGTTTCAGCCAACCGACTTCAGAGACAGAAATTTGTGAGAGCAGGTTACTGAAGACAATTACATTTAATATTTGTGAAGTATATATGTAAAATATACGTTTAATATTTGTGAAGCATATATGTAATATATATATCATGGAAACCCTTTAGAATAACTAGTAATACTATGCTCATTGCAGAATGTGGATGGCATGTGTTGTAGATAGCACCTGAACCCTCACTGAATGGTGATAACCCAGAGTATTTTGAGCAGCATTCCTGCTAGGTTCTGAATGAAACAAAAGGCTCCATGAAAAATTATGTTATGCTACTATTGAAAGACTTCAGCTGCATGATATTAGTTTAGTTACCTTTAAGCTCAGTTTTGCATAGAAAAGCTTGTATCAAGGCTGACTGGGCAGCCTGAATTTTTGTTTTCTACTATTTTGATGCTTGAATTCCCTTGAATATTTTGCAAGAATGTGAATATGTTTCATTACACTTATTGGAAAATTTAATCTCAAAACTAAAACCAGAGTTAAGTGTGTCCAATGGAAATTGTTACCTCAAATTTATAAATGCATTCTTCAATGAAGAGTGTATAAAAAAAAAAAAAAGTAATTTCCAAATTACTCTCAACTCAGTGCTTTTGTTTGAGAATGGCTATAACAGCTACAAAACTGGCTCTATAAGTATTCTGATTACATATTAGTTTTAAATAATATTTTGGGCTATAACTTTATATGAAAATTAGAAGCCTGAATATTTACTGCTTATGTATGAAAAGGGACAGGAATGGAAGCAAAGCAGCTAAAACTGGTAGTCATTGTAGTCTGTAGTCATTGCCTTCTGTGGTGCTAATTGCTAGTACAATTTAGTTTATAACAGAAAAAATGGGATAAGCAACAGTATGCAGTGCTACTTCTTTAGTCTGCAGTAGTTCTTCTAAGGTAGTGATTTTATCACTGGGAAGATATAAAAAGATTACAGCAGCAAGTGGGACTGGGGATTTATGTTAATGCAGAATCAATATTGCACTATAAAATCAAAATTCATTGGACTGAGAATTGTTGAATTTCTCAGATTTTAGGAATTCCATTTTGTAAACATTTTGCCTATGAAGCATTTTGATTACAGATAATGCTGCTGGTCTACAGACCTATGCTTCCATATAAAATTAGTTTGACATGCTGCGTAGCATCACTATAATATTGTCTAATGCAGCTCAGATCTATCTTTGATAAAAAGCTACGATTATCCTCCTGCTCTGTAACATTAATGGCTGTTGTGGGCAATGTGAGAACAAGAAAAACACCTGATACTACAACTGGATTCACAAGGATGGACCCTTGAGGAAATTTCTAACCCCACTGTGTTTTAAATCTTCACCAGCATAGATCTTACTGCATATATGATGCTACAACATACAAAGGGATTTCAACCCCTTTTGCACAGGCAGTATTGCAGTAAAGCGCAAGTATTATTTATTGTTATTTATTCTTAAGCTTCTTACAGCTCTGCTTCATTATAAAGTATCAATGTGTTTGAATCAATACCCACAGCAAGCCTATGAACTAAAAAGCATATTTTTTTCCAGGAGAATTGACATCTCTTCTAATCTAGCACGGTAGGTTTTGGCACAGATAGTATCCTACATTGTTTAAGATTGAGTATGCTTGCAGATAAAGCAATTTCACAGCTTCACAGCCTTCTATAACAAGGCTATTAGATAAACTCATTTGCTGAGTGCTGGAATATTAAATATTTCTACATCTGTTGTTCATATGTACACGTGAAGCCTTTTTTCCATTATGGAAATCTTCCATGAGCTCTCCCTTTCTCTTATCCTTTCTCTCTCCCCACACTCTTGATTTACATATGTTATGTATGTGAATATTTGGCACAATGAATCTAAAAACCATTTCAATGAAAAAAAGTAGCAGTGTTCCACTCCAAAGATACACAAAATAGGCTTATTATTTTACAGAGAAGAAAACTTCAGGCTTTCTTCAGGAAAGGACTGTGAGTGCCTTATAAAGTGGGAAGTCATCTTTTTCCATTGCTATTCATGCAGAGACAGGCAACATATGACTTCAGGTAAAACCTGTGGCCTGTCATAATATTCTTCCTGTTTTGCACTCATCCATCACAAGAAGTTTTGTTAATTTATATTTTATATAAAGCCAAGCCTTTATCCATGTCTCTCTATCCTTATGTTGTGTATTTTGCTGGATTCTGGATATTGGTTTTGTAGAAAGTTCTTGTTGTTGTCAGTGCTTCTAAGGGCAGGGGGGCAATTTGATGATCTCACTACTTAACACCCCCAGCACCCCCATCCCCAAATCAAACCAAACTGTTTTAGAAACAGAGGTAGAAAAGGTCTCTAGAGTGACTTGCAGTGCAGATTCTGTTTATCAAATTGTGAAATGAAACATGAATATGGTCTAGATCCTAGTTTGTTCTTTCTATGCTTACTGCCTAGAGAATGAGCAATAGAATAAATACAGTAGTTTGTTATATTACACTTGTTTGAAAAAAAAGAAAATCTATCTTTCCAGCTTTTAGCATGTTGCCAAGTTTTAACACAAGTAAACTGCATTGACTGGAAAGAGAATATTTTAATGCATGAAAGGGGGGCTTACATCAAACAGATATTTCACTACTATGCCTGTGTTACTGGTTTGATGGAGATGAATGACAACAAAGTTTCTTTAAATGACAAGAGTAAAAGGTTTTACACTTTACAGCAGCCCAGTCAGATGTGATGGATGCTTTTCATCTGAGAGGTCTCTAGATACAAACGATCTGTCACCCAAAGTTATGTGCAGGTGCATGCTGGAGGGTATAGATGGTCTACAGTCTTTGATACACAAGGACTTGCTCATGTGACTAGCTAGAAGCCTTAAAAATTACCAGCAGGATACTTTATAGAAAACTGTAATAGGATATTTCAGTTCCATCTGTGGCCCAGTGTCTGGGCCTAAAAGTACTCTTGCAAATATGGGATCAAGGTATCCTCTTGGTTTTTTGCACTTGTAGGACCATAGACTGACATAAAAAAGGAGAGTGAGCTGTAACTGGTGATCATAGACAATATATAGGGTAAGCAGTGCAAGAGGGGAGAGCTCAGATGTGAATAGCCTTAGAATTGATGTCTCCAGTAGCAGAGGAACCTAGTCTTATTCATGACTGCTCATATCTTCTTTTCATTCTGTACACACATAAAATAACAAAATATTACCCCTTATGCAATAATTTATAATACATAGAAAACCAATTTATGTCTCAGTGACTGAGGCACTCTTCAAAATGCTGTCTTTGATGTACTGTGTTTCGCAAATGAGTATTCTAGGGTGGAGTGAATGGCAGAGGCTGTATTGGGGATAGATTTTAGTGTCTCTGTCTGTCTTCTAATGCTTATTAAAGTAGTACTCAAGTACTTTATGACTAGAAAAATGGCCTAAAATCAGTGGCCTTTCAGTCTGACAAGAGTATGCTCTCAGAGTATGCATTCCTGCTCAGACCTGTGACTGGTCTGCTGTGGAAGACCATGGTGCCATCCATATTTTTAAACAAAAAAGAGGACCATGAGCTAATCTCTGCCCCTGATTAGTTTTTTCCCTGATAACTGGTACCTGTAGCAAAATTTTACTGGAAATTGCTGCTTGCATTACTCCAGAGCAGGTTCAGGGGTGTGTTAAATACTGAGCAATGTAGATGGTAAGGGGCTCAGTGTCTGAGTGCGCTCCCAGATCTTTTATCTGGAATTATAAGAATATCTATAGGAATATCCCTGGATCATGTCAGGGGAGATTCACAAGGGTATGTGAACCCAATCTGATCTTACTTGTACATGCATATGCATGGATTTTTTGTGATTCTGTTACTATTATTCTGTTTTACCATTTTTAAGTTTTTCACTTTTAATAGCTAAAGCCAAATTTAGGTAGCTAGCAAGCTATTACATATTATCTCCACTCTTTTGCTCTTAGAAATAAATATGCTTCCTGTATAAGCCAATACATTTAAAGATTCTATATATTTAAAAAGAATATTTTTTAATTATAACTTTGGCAAATACTATCTAAAAAGTGCATTTTTTAAAAAGATATGTATTATTATATTGCGAATTAAAAAAGATAAGTAATTTTTATGTCACCAGCTACTCATTTCATAGCTGGAACAGCTTGGTTTTGTTTGATGTTCACTTGACAAATATTTGGCAAAAGAGATGCATCTTGCTAGAAAGTTGGTTTGAAATTAACCCTTTATAGCTGTATGGACTAAGCATATGCCCATGAAACTTCCTATGAGATTTTTCTCAATGTTGACAAAAGGTAATCAGCAATTCCTGTACTGTATGTTAATTCTAAATCTTCATGGGAATACGCAACACTGTAAGAAACTTAATGATGTAATTAGAATATGGAATTAGAAGATAAGCTCAAGAGTATTAAAAGATCAAAAGTTAATACAAGAAAAAAGCAGAAAGGCAAAGGATTAAGAAATCTTTTCACAAGTGACTTCATGTCCATGAACATATGGAAAAGATAATACTTAGAAAATGTGATTACTCAGATAAAAGAACCTCTGTCCCTCAGTCTTGAAAGTGGGATTACTGCTTTAAGTCTAGATATGGACCATACTCATAATAATGTAACTATGATCAATTTATAACGCAGCTTTCCACTGAAGCTATAAAAACAAACCCCAAAGCACTAAGAACCTTGGAGTGCTCTGCTTTGTCAGTCTCAAATTTTTAAAACTCTCAACAGTGGCACTAAATTCATGAGTCAAAAAGATACTTTTGGCTTGTCTTTTAATAAATATTTATTTTACTCCTGTTTCAGCACATTTTGTCATTTATGTTACATTTAGAAGTTGTATTCACAGAAACCAATGAGCTGGTTTTTTTGTAATTGCTCTTCCTAACTGAAAGCTAAAACTCATTCACTTGCCATCCAAGAGGTGACTTTTTACCTATTTGTGGCAAACAGTGTTAAACTGTCTATGAAAGAGTAAGAGTTAATAACATTTGGAAATATGAATTTAAGTAGTATTAATGTTGCCTTTTCATGTTCAAAGTGGACCAAATCGAAAATTTTTAATTCTACTTGTCAAAATAAAAAAATCCTAGTATAATATCTAATTAATTGGCTTGCAGCTTGGTTCAGAAAAAGAGTCTGTACACACTTGAGACCCCATCTGAAGTACTGTGTGCGGTTCTGTTGTCCTCAACATGACAACTGTAGGAGCAAGTCCATGTCGTGGTTTAAGCTTAGTTGTAAATTAGAAAAGCATGTAGCCTGCTCGTTTTCCCCCCACAACCTCTTCTTCCCCCCGCCCCCCTTCCCCCTCCCAGAGGGATGGGGGGGAGGATCGAAAGAATGGAACTCCCACTGGGTCAGATAAGAACAATCCCGTA
>WYDI02023998.1:0-21875 GCA_009867235.2 Psittacus erithacus | reverse complement strand
GCCAGGTTGGACACAGGGGCTTGGAGCAAGCTGCTCTAGTGGAAGGTGTCCCTGCCCATGGCAAGGGTTGGAACTGGGTGAGCTTTAAGGTCCCTTCAACCCAAACCATTCCATGATTCTGTTCCATACTCTGCAGTCTGCTGAACCACTGTTTTCTCTTTATCCCCAGCAGGGCTCTGGCAGACAGCAGCACAGGCTTCCTCAAACACCGCTCACTTCAGTGTACTTTGCATCCTACCTGTTATGACCAGCTCTGCACTTCAGAGGGTAAGTCAGTAACATGCACCATCATTACATGTGGTTCTGCCAACCCATACTGGAGCTAAGCTGGTTGTCTGGAAGTAATTTGCATCCTTTCCTCTGTGTGGCTTCACTTGGGGGCACTTCGCTGCTGAAAAGAATCCCTCCTAAAGACAAAGAGGAGCTGAAGTTCTGTATTCCTCAAAACTTGGAGACTTTTCCCAGCCTTCCTAGGACAGTCTGTGGTGGAAGTGGCTCATTTAAGAGCATGATGGGCTTTTCAGTGTCTTTGGGAGTGTTAGCAGGTGAGAGCAGCACTAGAACCTGAAGAGTTACTGCATTAATATATGCACTTCATTTGAACTGCACACTGGGCAGGCCTGCAGTGTTCTCTGATTAGTCCCTGTGGTGGTTCTCTTGCCCTCAGACAGGCAAAGCAGGGCACTGAGTTCTGCTTTTGGACAAAGGTGCAACTTGTGGCAGCTGCTTTCCTTCAGGCGCTGCCCTGTGACATGGGAGCTGCCCCTGGCTCTGGCTTTATTCCACTCAGCACTCCAGCCTCATACCTCTAACAATTTAGCAGCAGTCAGTGGAGGAAATAAAGCACTTTGGTCTCTCTCCCCCAGGGTTTTCTGTCCTTACAGTAATTTTTTGAAGGCCTCTGTTTTCACAGCACTGGGATAGATGGACCCCTAAAATATACAGCCAATTACACGGCAGAATTTATTAGACTTTATTCTGGTGTCTGTTACGTGGTGGGGGGTAGGGAAGAAAGAGCAAACTCTGGAAGGAAACCCATAGCAACTGCAAGTGTGGGGATTAGAAGTCCCCATAAATATACCTGACTTTGCCATCTCTTTTAATTAGATGCAAGTCATGAAACACGGGCAGGGAGTGCAGTAGTGGCGGAGTGCAGCAGTGGCAGGGTGCAGCAGGAAGGAAGAGTTAGTGGGGGAACTGGCTCCATGGCCTAGGACTGAGAGGCAGAGTGGAACTGGGAGGGTTAAAGCCACATGGGGTGATTTAGAGGGAGCCCTTCCCAGTAAGGGAAAGGGAACTCTACAGTCAGTTATTAATATTTCCTGTTCTATCTTCTCATCTTCATGGGTTTAATTGTAAATTATCCAGCGTGCTGCACTTCTCCACTGGCTTTTCTTCTCCCATCCCATATAGGTGGTCGAGGAGCACATGCTGATGCTAACAAGGACGGAGGGGGCATAGGAAAAGGCCATCCCCTCTGAGCTTTGCCTCAGGGCTGTGTGGCTATGAATTGTGGAGCTCTCTGGGCCTTATGCTGTGATTCACTTTGCTTCTGAGGCCTTCTTCCCTCCAAATGATGTGCCAGAATTTAGCTTCTGCTAGCTGTGGTGCTTGGTTTCCCTCCAGATACGTGTGGCTCAGAGGGCCCGTGTCTGAGAGCGCAGGATGAGGGACTGTGTTAATTCAGTCCTCCTGTAAACAGCTTCCTCATTTTCTCTCCCTTTTATGTACTGAAGCATTTTTTCTTTCCCAGCTCTGTTTTGCCTTTGGTAATCACCCCAGCATGTACTCCATCAGCACTCCTGTGGGGCTCCTGTGTGTGGGAAATAAAGCCCATAGTTCAGCACTATCCATCTAATATATTCTGACTGCCTTTAATCATAGCATTTTCCATTTAATTGGGAAGGCAGGCACACTTTGCATATTAATACAGCACAGCCTGCACCTCCTAAGCATTAAAATCACGGATGCTGGGATGGGTGACGAGTGGCTGTGAACCTGCTGGATGTCCTTTAGCATCACTGTGAGGGGGGGGTTCAGCAGGGTTGGGTTTTACCCTCCTGATGGAGTTCAGTTAAAATAAACAACAAAAAATTCCCTTCTCCAAAGGGAATAATTGGTGTGGATTCTCTCCAGTTCAGTCATTGCTCTGCAGACAGTGCCTCTGTCTGTTGTGTCCATTGTCTGTCTGAGATCCTCACAGTGCTGGTCCCATTGTCTGGTCAGAACAGCCGAAGGGGAAAATACCATCTTCCTTTCAGAACCACTGGTTGTGTAGCATATTCCCCTTGTGTGATCCATGAAAGACCCATTCTTTTCTTGGCTTCATATTGCCACCCAGGAGTCTGTCTGTCTGAAACCAATGGTTTTGTCTTAATGTCACTGTGATTTCCATGACTCCCCTCTCCTTGATCACATCTTGTCTTGGGACAGACATACTGGGTTTGCTTTGGAAGAGGTCTCAGTAGGTCTTTCATGTCAGCTTTTCAAGAGCACACTCACATTTGCACCTTGCAGTGTGTAACATGATGGGCAGTTGTTGCTGTGATTACTATCTATTTACTATTTACTGTTACTTTATTGGGTGTTAGATGCTGTCCAGAAAGATGGCAAATGCGCAGTTGTGTTGCAAAGAGGAGCTGTAGGCTTTGGACACAATTTTCATGTCCTCTTGAGATCTCCCATTTTCCAAAGTCTTTAAGGTTCTCTTCAAAGTCAGGAGAGGATGAACTGAGTCTGTACTAACATAGGACTATTTCTGTTACTCAGAAGGATGCAGGTCTACAGTCTTGCCATGTTTAAGAGCAGTTGCTCCTGGGTTTGGGTGATATGATATCAGCTGGATGTTTTCCATAGCAATGAAAATACAGCTTGAGAAGGACCAAACAGAGCCAGATTTTGCTTGCTGCAAGTATATTCCTTACTGATGTGCCATTGTTCCTGTAGCGTGTCAGTGCTCCTCATCATTCCTGTTTTTCTGGTCTGGTAAGAGCTATGTCATTGCATCTCTGTCTTGACCTACAGTTCCCTGTAGGCTTCATAATTGTGGCCTTCTTAGAAACAGACATCACTTCCCATGGCAGAAATTGTCCTGCTGTGGAGAAGCAGATCAAAATCCATTAGGGAACAAGAGGTGACTAGATTAATTTCCATCTGAAATTGCAGTTAAGCTTTTCAGTGTAGAGCTGGTGTCAGCCAAGCCTTGACATGGTGACTCTGGGGTTTGAATGTTAGAATTGGTCTGATAGGAAGAAATGAATGGCGTTTTCTTGAGTTCTAAAGTACATGGCGCTGCTACAGACGACTGAGTAGAGCTGTAGATAGCTGTAAATACTTCAGATCTTGGAAGCTATAAATACATAAAGGTTCTCCTCATGTTATGTGTGTGAGGTGCTTAAAAGCTGGATATCCCACTGGAAACAAGTCAAAGGAGACTCTTCCATGCATTGTTATTTCAGCTAGAGACCAAATCCAAGTTGTCTGTTTGAGTATGCAGATAAACTAGTCCCTAAGGTAATATTGCTGCATGTGTATCTGGTTTTCCAAAGCATCTAAGAGGACTAGTACTCTGTACATGTGCTTGGGCTCAGGGTGCATGGATTTGCATTGCTTGGACATTCAAAATCTCTGATTAATAGCAAGCAACTTCTGAACCTACAGAGGAGCTATGGTTCACCCATCCCTGCTCTTCACTATGGGCTCTATTTCACGGGAAAGAAAGGGACCAAGAGCCAGCCCCCATGCTCAGTGTTGCTATAGATAGTCTAAATAAGGCTTGTGCTGCAAAGCGTCTAAACCATTTCTGAAAGGAGAGGCAGGATCCTGTGTGCTGAAGCTGCTCTGCTGTTTGTGTGAGTTCTGTTCTTGCTGCAATACCACACCTAGCTGTTTCCCTGTGCTAACTATGGCTGCATCCCAGCGCCTGTTGGGCTGAAAACCTGGAGTTTTCAGCTGAAGCATGTCAGCATGATTCCCAGTACCTCTGGGGAGACAGTTGGCTCTCTGCATCTTAACAGCAGAAGGCAGAGTATCCGCATTCAGTGCCTTTAACACTGGAAGGCATCTGAAGCACCACTGTGGAAACAGAAGACTAACGCTGCTGGCCTTCTGCACCAGGCAGGAATATGGAATGCAGGATGACCTGCAGTGGCAGTTGGTCTGGGTTTTTATGGGTTTCATTACCTTTGTAAAATCTTTTCTTTTAGATATGTTACAGGTCTGGGCTAATGAACACTGACCCAGAGTGACTGAGCTGCTCAGAGTAGTTTGGAGGTTTCTTCTGATGAGTGACATTAGCCACAGAGATGTTGCATAGCCTTCAGCATTCATTAACATTGAGCACAAACGTATAGCAGAAAGGTGAAGACCTGGATTTCACACACCTCAGGTCTTTCTTTCCCTGACTCTGCCACTTCCTTCTTCTTTGTCCCCAGAAGCCCTATTTAAGTTCCATCTTCTTTATCAGCCTGTGATACAAGGGCAGTCACTAACCACCTCCATCACATTGAAGTTGTGAGGTTTGGTTGTCAAGGACCTGTAGCAATAGAAATCTGAGGGAAATTAGAGAAACATTAAGGCTTTTACTCTCAATGGACAGAAAAGAAAGCAGGATTGGTGAGTTTGATTCTTTCTCCTGTCTTCTAGTGAGACCACGAATTGCCCCAAAAGAGCCCAAGAGCCTGTTCCTAAGGCTGGAAGGCATTAAAGAGTTGCTGGGGCTCTTCCACACCACAGGATGCTTTTCGCAGCAGCTCTTAGTGCTCAAGGGATGCCAATGTGTACATGCCACTAACACACTGTGCTTTTGGAAGCTCAGTGCTGGGAAGGACGAGGGGGTGTTACGCAGGATAGCAGAGATCTATGTCATCTCCTGGGCTGTGAAATAGTTCTGTTTGTTCTTCTGAATGGCAACAGGGGGAAGGTGCCTTCTCATCTATTAAACACCCATGAAGGATGGGTGGGGTGGAGAAGAAAAGAGAGGCAGTGGTTAGAAAATAGCTGCACAGGCTTAATCAGCAGCTTGTTACTGTGAAACACTACAGGGACACCTCCAATATTTAGAGAATAGGAAGTCATTGGATTACTTTAAGTCCTGTTCCTTTAATCTGGCAGACTATCCCCCCCCTTCTAGCATCTGCAGGACACCTCTTGCAACTGTGCCCTTCTACATTGTCAGTGTGTGTACAGGATGCATACAAACTACATGTGATACAGATCCATACAGACTATACGTGTGTGTATACATCCATGTGCACACACACACTCAGAGCCATATATAGAAGCTGCAGAACTTGGGGCCAGACTTAGGAGTCCCTGGAGAAGAGGCTGTTATTGCACTTACTTTGTGTCACCCTTATTTCTAATCAGACACACACACATGCACACACCTCTCACTGCTTCGCTTCAGCTCTGGATCTATTTCCTTTTATTATCCTGGCAGGAGCCAAGCTTCATTAGGAGAGTGGAGGCTCTAACAAGGCTGGGGAATGGCAGCAACAAAAGGATGCAGCAGTAGAAAGTTATGTCAGAAAAACCTTTACAAGAAAAACGGCTGGCATTAGAAACAGCGTGCATTAAATATTCAGCATGGTTGGGGGGGCAGGATGGGGAGAGAGAAACAAACAAATACACAGGCATTAAACTCCTAAATCCCTATATTTGGGGAATGCATCAAACCCTGCATGCTGTTAAAGCTGGGTTTATTTCTGTTATTGTTAATAACAGTGATAAATGCATTATTTTCTTGGGTCTCAGTGTGGGCTGTCGGCATTTTAAGTACCCATTTAACCAGGTAAGCAATCCTTCCCTTGTGCTGCTTCTGTTGGTGATATTCAGTGACCAGGAAATCTGTTTCATCATACCTGAAATGGAACTGGAGAATTCAGACAGCAAATAAACTGGGATATATGTTGACCAGTAGCCCCAGTTTAGTCAGTTCTGTGAAGGTATACAAACCCATCCACACTGCTTCCTTTGGCTCATCAGCTGTGTTAGCAACCTGGGCTTTCTAGTCAAGCTCTTGTGCAGAATCAGTTGTCCCAAGCACACAAAAACTCCACTTTTAGGCTAATGTACAGTTAATAGATTACACAGTTTTTGCAAGGGTAGATTTAGATTAGATTTTAGAAAGTTCTTCCCTGTGAGCGTGCTGAGGCACTGGACCAGAGTGCCCAGAGAAGCTGTGGCTGCCCCATCCCTGGCAGTGTTCAAGGCCAGGTTGGACACAAGGGGCTTGGAGCAAGCTGCTCTAGTGGAAGGTGTCCCTGTCCATGGCAGGGGTTGGAGCTGGGTGAGCTTTTAAGGTCCCTTCCAACCCAGACCATTCTATGATTCTGTTTCATACTCTTCTTCCACTTCTATCACCTGCCTTATTAGAGAGGTGAAGGCATGTGTGATGAGTAGCAAGCATCCCTTCTCTGGTGCAGCTGAGTGGTGATGCCCTGACAGTAGAACAGCAGTAGGGGTAAGTTTGCCATTGTGCTTCCCTGCCTTTGGAATGCAGAACAGGCCCAAGGTTGTCTAGCCTGACCAGTGTGGGCTTTCTCACTTACATTAAATCCATATTAAAATTGGTATTCCTTTCATCCAGGTTCTGAGTCTGAATTTGCAGTTGGAGATAAGCATGTAGAGCTGTTTTCCAGGTGGAGAGCCCCTTGTGGTGTGCTGATTTTATCTGCTTCTCAAGGTAGGGTTAGCAGATGCCTATGGGTTACAGCATTGTGTTTGGATGTCCTGGAGTGGTGGGCCTGGTTTCCCAGCTTCTCCTTTGTGTTGGGTTTCTCCCAGTTTTCACAGGTCTCATTCACACTGCTGTAATTACAGACTTTTACAGACTTCCACGAAACCAGTTCTACCCACCTTTGGTTTCAGATGCAGTTGAAAAATGACATAGCAACATGCAGAGGTGATCAATGGTTCTGGGGAGTGCCAGAGGCTGGGCAGGGTGTTGGGGCAAAGGGCCTCTCCTTGTCTGAGAGGACAGCTTGCTTTGTTACTTGTGTGCAGCCAGATGAAAACTGGGGAAAGAAGAACCCTCCCAGATGTGTAAGTCATTGGTGATGGAACCATCAGCACAGCCTCTCCCCAATGCAGCTTAAAGGTCCCAGAAAACATCGAGGTAAAATCAGGAACCTCTTTCTTTGACACTTTCAGCTTTAGTGCTTTAGAGGAGGCTCCTACCTACAGCTGAACTCCCTCACCTCCCAGCACCTCCTTGTGTCTTTACCTGTTCATCCCCTCTTGCTTCTGCCTATGGCCTTGTCTTTTTGTCTCTCATACGTATTGGGTTCACATGAAGAACAAAGCATCCTGCTGGACATTGATTTTCTTGCTACAGCTGTCTGTTTCTTGAGGTCTTTTTCTCTTGCCATTTGTGCTTCTCTTCTCCAGTAGTTCCCTTTCCTCAGCAGCATGAAGTTGGGTATTTAGAGCTATCCAGGTGGCAGCATTTTGAGTTCCCTTCATTATAACTGCTCAGAAAGGGTGAAGTAACAGAAAATTCCAGCCTTCAGGGAACCATCTCTTCCCTGAAGAGCCATGCAGCCCTTCAGCAGGTTAGGATCCCTGTAGTGTGGAGTGTAGGCAGAGTTACCCTGTTGTTTGACAGCATCAGTGGAAGGGGACAGTTGTGTGTTGTGGTTAGCGTAATACCGGCTCCTTGATGTGTTCAGGTGATAGAATGCAAGCCAGAGCAGAGGGAAGTTTTGTGTCCAGACAGGCACAAGGAGCTGCAGGAGCTGGGTGTTCAGACTCCCACTGTAATGTCAATTCTTGACCCCCTGAGCAGTGTAATGCCTGCACATGTTTTATTCACTGGCCTTCCATGTGCAGCAGGGCAAGGAGAGTAGGAAAAGAAGGTGGTGAAAGGAGGCTGGGGTCAGTGTGCTGACACCACATATCCACTGAGAACAAAAGTGTTCACAAAGCAGTAGCAATCACCTTTTCTCTCTGTATTTGTACATTTAGGGGGGTGTGTGTGCAGGCTTTCTCTCACATGTTCTTCTCCTCTTAATGTTATTCATCCTTATTACATATCATTATTCTTTATTATGATTTATATGCCATGCCGTGGCATTATGATGATTTATACCCCTACCCCCACGAGCTTAGAGAAGGCATCACACTGAGCAAAAAGGCAGGCATCCCTGTACAGGAGAAAGAACATGGCTTTCTCCCTGAAAGCCACTCCAGTGTTTGTTCTGAGCTAGAATGAACCCCATTTCTTGGCTTCTGCAAAACGTTTTAGTTGTACCAAGTCTGCAAGTCAAGCTTTTATCCAGGCTTATGGTCCTTTGCTGCTGAGTGTGAATGACTACCAGCAGCATCAATATGCGTCTTGTTGCTGGCAGCAAGGAACAATGTCCCTCCTTTCTCCTGCTTATTCTTCTAGATCTTGATTTTCATCTCGCTATTGAAAGAGGTTCATTTAATGATTGCCCTAAAGCAGGTTGATCCTTGTTCTGGGTGGGAGGAACTTTGTCACAGCTCCACTCAGTGCTACCCTGAAAAGTAATCACAACCTAAGGACACTTCCCCGGCTCAGAACATCGTCCAAGGCAGCATTACATTTGGGTTAGGTGTGTGTAAATACCAGTGATCAGGCGAATAACCAGGAATATTAGTGTTCACCTGAAGGAACCTTAGCCTGTCACTTGGTTTTGAGCAGACAGATGCCTTGGGTGGTCAGTTGTGTTGCTTTGTTGGAAGACCTAAAGAAGGGAAGTGCCAAGTCTCCAGAACCCTGGAAGCTTTCTGTTTGGTAACAGAATTCCTTAGCTCCCCAAACCAGCAAACTGACAGAAGGAACCTGCTCTGCAGGCTAAAGGCAGAATCTTCAAAGGAATGGAAAGGAGACCGGAGCTGTCTCGGAATGAGACATTCAGAGCTCAGTATCTGGGGAGCCCAAGGACATGTGCTTCCCACTCCCTCAGAGCTTTTGTCTTCTCTGAGCAAAAGCTGTGTATTTTGAAATGGAGAAACTTCAGGTTTTTATGGCCAAGGCTGTCCTGGTTCATCCTCATTAAAATTAGAAGCCAGGCCAGTCCTTGACCCCCTCTGGAAATGCCAGTCAAGGCCGCAGAAGGTAACAGCAATAAAGAGGGGAGATGCAAGACCATAGGAATAAGGAACCCATGTCCTTTCCTTAAAGAAATGTTGCTGACTCCTTTGTAGTGACTGTGATTCTCCTGGAACACCCATGTTTGCTTTCTCCATTGTACTCTAGGCAGGCTCTGCCCCCTGAAGCCACAGCTGCACTCCCCATGGTCTCCTATTCTGCTCCTCACTCGTATTGTGCTAGGTCTGTCTCTGCCCATGGGGATTGGAACTGGATGAACTTTAAGGTCTCTTCCAATATGGACCAGTCTGGAATTCTGTGCTTGTAACATGGTGTCAATAACCTCTGCTGGTTATTCAGGCCTGTATGGAGCCCCTGTGATGGAATGATGCCAGGAAGAGGACTAAAGGAGGAGTTAATCAAACCCTTCAAATCCATGCAACTCCCCTGTGGTACAGCAAAGGAGCTCTGAGCTTAAGTTTCTGCCCTGTCTTTGGGTTTTTGGTCTGCTATCCAGTTTGGATGCCAGAGGTTTCTAAAGCTGGCCTGGTGTGACTCTGATCCTGCCTGAAACATTGGCAAAACTCACTTGGAATCCAGTAACACAAGAAATAGCAGAGTCTTGGAGTGCACCAGCCAACTGGTCGGGACAGGAACCATCATTTGTACACCACCTCATGCAATATATTCCTGGTTCTGAGAGGTAAGAGCAAGGCAAACAGTGAGTGTTGGGAGTTGATCGAGCTTAGGGCAAGCATACATGTATGCCACATGTCTGTGTGCAGGGGGAAGTGTCAGAATTAGGGAGCAGTGAATATTTAACACAATAAATAGACAAATTTTCTTCTCCTTTTCCTAAGGAGCTGGTCAGCCATCCAGCTCTTACTTATTAAGTATCACTGGGGATGGTTCAGCAGCAGGAGAGCACTGCTCTGCTCCCGAATGATGATTGCCATCAGGCTGGAGAAATCAGTCATTGCTGGCAAGCAAAAAACCCCTGTTTGGTGGGTTAATGATGCAGGGCAAATCCCGCCAGTGGCCAGTGGGCTGAGCACACCAGACATGACCTCAGGGAATCATAGATTCTGAGGGGGCTGTTGCTGCTGCTCCTCAGTAATGTGATTGCTTCCGTATAATGGCTGCAACTTCTTCTCCTTCCCACCCCCCCCTCCCCTTTATCATTATTGACCAAGGAGCATCAGTAAGGCTAGAGAATAAATAGTTCCCTGATGGTTAACAACAGGCTCCCCACCAATTGGAATTCAAGCTGTGCTCCCTGTTACATTCTTTAGAATCACACTTTATTGCATAGAGTGGAAAATAAAGCATCTATTATCTATCTATCTGTCTGTCTATCTATCTATCTATCTATCTATCTATCTATCTATCTATCTATCTATCTCTCTATGCATAGACCCACCACCTCTCGCTACCCCTGGATACGGGGTGCTGGCTCGGCGCGGCTGGACGGGGCGGGCAGCGGTCCCGCCTGGCTCCTGCGAGCCCCACAGTGTTTGCGCAGCCACCCCCCGTCTGGGGCCGGGCTGGGGCTGGCTCCAGGCTCCCGGGGGCGGGAGGTGATGATTTTCCAGTGGGTATTTGTCAGGTCAGAGTCTGCGCCGCCCGCCGGGCTCCGCGCCTCGCTCCCCGGGTTATTTATTACCTCTCTCCCCGGCGGCAGCGCTGCGGCTCCGGGGCTGCTGCCAGCAACCCGCGGCGGCAGAGGGGGCCCCGCCGGGGGGTTCCCGACCAGCGACGGGCCTGCCGGGAGTGCTCCTCGGCCCCGGTGGAACACGGAGCCGGCTGCGGGCTCAGCCCTGCTGGTGCTCACGGTACCGGTGCCTCTTCCTCTCGGGGGTGCTTGGCTCCTCCGGAAAGCCGTGGCTGAGGGTTTGCTGCTTGGCAAGAGGGAAACAGCAGGGAAAAGGCTTTTCTGAGGGTTGGAGAAGGTTGGTTGTTAAACAGCAGGCTGGAGCTGAGTTAGGGGAAAGGGAATCTAATGTATTTCTAATTGTGGTTTGGTGGAGCTAGAGACACGGGTACAACAGAGCATCCCAGGGACAGCAGAGCGTCCCAGGTGCAATGAGCATCCCAGCCTCTGCAGTTGTCCGTCAGTTAGCTGAAACTCCAGTACCCTGAACAAGCTCATTCCCTTCTTAAGAGCTCAGTTTCTGTCAAGCAAGGGGAAAGATTTGGGTTTGCAGACTTTGCAGCCTGTGGTAAGAGCCCGCTTATACAGGCACTGTGGTCCATGTGGCTCTGTAGCAAGGCAGAGCTGCTCTGGAGGTGGGTTGCACAAGGATGGGGCTGTAGCTCACCTCAGCACTCAGTTGTACATGCAGGTCAAATGGTAGAGGGGAGTTGAGGTTTGCCTCATCCTTTGGGATGGCACGTGAAGAGCTCTGGTGCATGTGTGTGCTCCTCTGCCGGAGCCTGTGCAGCCTGAACTGGAGGGTGGGGTCAGGGCTGTGTTGTTCTGACAACCACCCAGCATGGATTCTGATGCAAAACTACTCCAAATCAACGTGACATCACTGTTCCATGATTTACATTTATTACATTTTCTTGGAGTCACTGTATGTAAAGTTGGGTTTTTAAGATAAAATTACATGCAATCCCTAGGCTGATCTTACCTGGTGTTCCTCACCTGGTGTTTCTGGCTGAGTTCTGTTCCTGGGGTACCTTTAACCTCCCAGTGCTTTCCAGTTCTTTATTAACATTTCGCCCTTATTGCAGCTTGTTTGCATGCAGATTTGTTGTGTGCCTCATCAGTTTGTTTCCCTTGCCAGCAGAGTGGCAAAAGTCCTCCATGGAGTTTGTCTCTAGGATTGTGACTGCTGTAAGTGATGAAACAGGAACACCCCAGCATCAGGGAAAGGCCTCGTTTGTGGATTGACTTGTCAGAGGGAAATGCTCCTGTCTTGTTGGCAATTGCCATGGGGTATGGGGAAAAGGACCTTCTGATTGTTGTGGGATTCCAGCATAAGATTCCCCTTCTGTACCAGTCTGCCCCTTGGAATGCTGTTCTTCTGGAGAAGAGCAGGCACTTAGACCCTATGCAGTGATGCAGCTTGAAGGTCCCCATATGCGATGGACACACAACCCATATCCCCTTTGCAAGGACAACTCACAACTCAATCCTGCTGCTAACAGTTTGACTCCTCACTATTGTTAAGGTGCCTTTGAGGCTTGAAACTTCTGTGCTATGTGCAGTGTATTAGCCGTGAAAAAGAAGTGGGAAACAGTGAGCAAATGTTTCTCTCTCCCAGTGAATTACACCTCTCTCATCCCGACTGGAACTTCTTGGAAGCAAGAAATACAAGAAGCGAAGAAAATCTCATTTTGTTATCATTTAGCTGTATTTTTCTCCTGGTGTTTCCTGCTTGCCTGTAGCTGTGCCAGGATCCCAAGGGCTGCTGAACCCTGTTTCTTCTTTCCTCACCCCCCATCTGCTGCCCTCACACCTACTCCAAAGCAGTGAAAATATGATCCCAAAGGCTTTGCCTCTGGTTAACGGGGAGAGACGAGCCTGCTATGAACTTCCAGGATGTGTCAGGACAGCTGTTGTTAGAGGCAGGTTAGAGACACACTTGGCAGGGAGGTTAGTTCTCTGCAGGCAAAGGGGACTGCAGAGGCAGGTGGGGAGGCCAGGGAGAAATGCTGACGAGTGAGAGGTGGTTAGCAGAGGCAAAGTGCTAATTATCCCACGCTCCAGCTTGTTCTCATGTGAGTTGGGAAGCTCTCTTTGATCCTCCTGCATTTCGTCTTCTAATTGGATGGGGGTTCCAGATGTTACTGCAGGGCGAACAGGGAGCTGATGGAAAGAGGTATCTGTGGACAATCCCAAAGGTATTTCCAGTGCTTTGCTAAAGAAGTGCTTGGGACATCATTCCCCTTCTTGTCCCTGTTGAGTTACTGCTAAGGTCTGTTTGTGTTGCCTCCTGAATAGCCTTTTCTTTATCATATCCATCCTTAAGGTTCCGCCTTTTTCTACTCAAGTTTCCTGTAGAATGGAGCTGAATGTTTATTTCCTCCTGCTTTGAAGAGGTTTGAACTGGTTTGTGTCTCATTGCTGCAGTTCTCTATGACTATTCCAATAAATGGATTTACTGATTTAGTGGCATTTAGCGCAGCAGCAGGTCTGAAGCCAGCTCCTACAACATCAGTGGAAAGGGAGTTTTGCATTTGTCACTGCAAATACCATGTTGAAAGCCTGATTGTGGCAGCTGCATCTCCTCATGAACAGTGCACCCAACCAGAGCAAACCAGCTTGGGATGGAAAGATGTATTTTTTGCAGTAAGGTGCTCATTGGTGGCCCACAGGTGAAGGTATTAGCAGAAATCAGCTGGGCAGGATTTGTCCTGTCTATTCCATGAGGTGACAAATCCACTCCCCAAAGACCTTGCCTCACAGCAGCTCTGATCACAGACTCTCATTGCCCTGCGGGTTTCTTTGCTATTTCCAGAAGAGTTCCTCCTGTGGCACTGTACTGGCACAGTGGCAGGAACTGAGAGAGATCTCTTTGCTTGGAAAACCAGTTACTGTGAAGTGTCAGTGTAGTTAAAGTGCTGTTGGTTTAACAGTATGATCTCTGTTATTACTCCAAGTAATAATGCTTTTCCCCAGTTGAGTAATACAAATAAGATCAGAAAAGTACCTCTCTCAGAGTTATGCAGCAGGAAATGGCTCTATAATCTTAATGGTAAATTTCCCAGTGCTCTTGGAATGCCAGAGTGCTCAGGGAATGCCTCAAAAGAGGGTGTTAGTGTTACTAAAGGGCCAGCAGTTTGCTAAGGAGGTGTTTTCCATAATCAGGTATAATGGGAAATACCACTGCCTAGATACCATAGTGACAGATAGATAGGAAGTGCCAGCTACTCCCTCTCACAACCTTTTGAGGATCTCCTTGCAAATTAAAACACCCAGTCACACACTTAGCATGAAGGCTCAGAGCTCCAGATGGAAGCAGAAGCTGTGTTCACCCAGGCACGTATGCTCCTATTGATCTTACTTACTTGGGTTTGCACCATGGCCTTCTCAAGGGTGATACTTGTAGGGTCATAGTCACTTTATAGAGAAAATTGAATGTCTTAGTTTGCATTATTGTATTTCAAGAAGCAAACTGCAAATCTGATTAGAATAAGGTATAAAACCATAGGTGTATATGGCCAGTGGATGTGTGCAAACACGCAAATTAAGAAGCACCACATGTTTGTGGTAGTCTGAAGGTTCATCCAGACTGGGCCTTGATTTCCATATTCACTCAGTGAGAACTGATGCAATCTTTGTAGCTATAATGAAAATACCAACTATATTGGAACAATGAGCATCCATGCAGTCAAATGCAGCAAATTCCCTGGTGAGTTATGCTGCGTCTGCTCTCTCAGGTATTGGTGGGGGGGAAGAATCTTGCACTCAGTAATTTATGGATCCATAAAGACTTTCTCTTTTGGAGCCGGTAATAATTCTTTGGGAATTAAGGCTAATTAAAAGCAATACCAGCCCTATAAATGCATTTGGTTACTTTGTCAAGGCAATTTGGTATTTGTTTCCTATGATGTTCCCATGTGCATCCTAATCAGTGTTCTGCTGTAATTGTGATCAGAGACAATACCACAGAGACAGACTCCTTAAAAACGGAAGGAAAGCAACAAGCAGTTGGGTGTAATAGATGCGTTTTCTGGGTATGTACAGTGTATTAGACTATTTTAGGGTCAGTTTTAACCTATATGCAGTGGTTTGTGGCTAATGCCAGTGTTGCTTCTGGGTGCAAAGCACGTGTGAGGAACATCTGCATGCTTGAGATATTTAAAAGGGAAGACAGGAACTTACAAAGATCTCTTTCCTCGGCTGTTCATCCTCAGTAATCAGCCTCAGCTTCCTCCTAGGACTTTCCTGGGTAGTCAGAAATGAAATGTGTGTTGGAGCCCAGGTTTGGCCCTCCAGCTGTTGGCACATCTGTTAGTCTGCTGAGGGGCAGATGTGAGCTACCATAGGACTGAAATCCTGGTGTCTGCTCCCATAAACTGCTTTTTCAGCAGCACATCTCTCACCAGTTGATGTGCACAGAACCCCAGGTTTGATTTTTTAGCTCTTCCTGTCTTTCTCAGGGCACAAAATGGACTAAAATGAGCTCTCTTGTTTATCCAGAACCTATTTTCTGCATGCACATGCCGGTGTGTCTGTGTTTAGCAACAGTGCCAGCCTGTCACTACTGCTGTGTGTGTCAACTGCTACAGGGCTGTAGCTGTTCCCATCATTTTACCCACAGTTAGGGCTAACTCAGCAGATGAAAGGAGTAACTTTTGCAGGCAGCACAGTGTTGAAAATGCCTTTTTATCCTTTCCTCTTGGTGCAAAGTTTTACACTTAGTGGCAGTGTACAGAGTATTTCAAGTGTGTGCTGACAGTGTATCTATTGCCATGTGTGCCTTTTGAGTGTGAGGAGTGGGTGAAAATGGTTTGTGCCATGTCTGGCTGCACATTAGTTTTGGCTGAGGCAAGGAGGATGTGTGACAAGCAAAATCCTTTTCTCCTGCTGTGAACAAGACAGTCATTGGTAAGGATCTGCTAAAGAGTTTAGATGAACAATTTTAGGCCTCAGAATGATTTGTAAACTGCTTGCTCTGACATTTCTGCATTTGCCACTTGCGGTGTGTTGTGGGTCACAGTTATCTGGTTTGCCCAGCGATTGAGTTATTGAACTTGAGGGAGACAGAGCTATAGGAATCTGCAGTGAGAGAGAGAAATGATGGAGAGTGTGGTCACCTGAAGAGTTGTGCTTCCCAGCACTGCTTTGCAGTGATGTCTTCTCTCTGTTTTATGAGTGAAGAACTTGAGTTTGGAGCCTGTAGGTGAATTGCTGCACCCACATAGTGAAGCAGAACAGGCAGGAAGAGAAGTTGGAATGCCTGACTCCACAGGGAGAAGAGTTCAAGTCTGGAAGTCTGACAGACAAATAAAACTCAGTGCTAACTACTTGCAGCTTCTCTTGTCCACAAGCACGTAGCACACAAGGGAAGGAGCAGCAAAGCTGCTTTCCTTCCAAGGACCTCAGAGCACCCTGAGAAGATTCCAGTGCCTGTTTACTTACTTATTTTTAGAAATAGCCTTTGTTTTTGTTATTCTCTTCTTTGATCGAAGGTTTTGTTAGATTAAAGTGCTCTCGTTGCAGTGGACTCATGGCAACAAGTTGACTTGAATGAGACTCTTCTTCTAGGAATGTAAGATAGGGAAGAAAAGGAAAAGAAACCCAAACATGTGGGTTTTTATGTAGTCCTCACCCAGCTTTTATTCATAATGATGGAGGCCCGAGTGAGGAGTGAGTACAAAGTTGTTTGTGTGTGATTGTCTCCCTGAGTTCACTGACTCTGCTCATGTCTGTGACTATAGGCATGTTTTGCTCAAACACAGTGTACATGTAGAAGAGACCATGTAATGGTTCTGAAGTTATGACTGCCTTCCTGTTCTGGTTGACCTTGATGGTCCATGAAACCATTGCAGATGAAGCACAGCAGCACAAACTTCAGTGAGAACTGCCTACAGAAACACAGGTCCATGCTGATGGAGCTCCTGTGTGATGTCTTCTTGGAGGCCCAGTGTTAACTGAGTAACATTTAGCTATGGCAGAGGGACACTTGCTGCAGTCATACCTGAACCTGCACTAGAGAGACAGCCCTGACTAGGGCATACCTATACATAAAGTTCCACACTGCTGTAACAGTAACTGTTCAGAAGCATTCCTAGTGGAACCCGCACAGCTCTGGTGGAGTGCAGGTGCACTAGTGGAGAGGTGATGTATGTATCCCATCATTACTGGGGCATTGACTGCACTACATCAGTTTCTATAGAGGAGGAGAACTGGAGCAATCCAAAACTTGTCTGCAGAGATGCCCAGTGATTTAAAGACTTTAGGACATGCTAGCTCTGTGTTTGAAAGCTGTGAGTAGTGTGCACTTCAGCACCTCCTAAATTGGTTAAGACAGTTTCTACCTAGTCTTTAATTTGATCTTTCTAGCATGTATTAAAAGCAGTCCCACCTTGATTACTTTTGACTCTTCTGACACATTCCTGCCAAAGGATTAGCTAACCTGAGCTGCCTAACCTAAAAAAGTGCTTGGTTTGTGCACATGTGTTTGTATGTGCTTGTGAATTAGGGGAGAGACCCAGGGCTTACTCTTTTATGGCATTGTTTGACATTGGGCTGGCACAGTTAATGTTGTCTTCCTTTCAGTGGTCACTAATGTTGCACTGGTTTAACCCAGCAGTAGATTGCAGCCATACCCAGGTTCTTCTATAGTCTTCCAGTTTGTCTTTCTGTTGCTGTGATTGTAGGCGGGAAGGCAGACAGGAAGTTGGAGAAACGGGATAGCAAAGAGGGATATCCAAATGTTGGGACACAGCCAAGCTTTAGATTGATACAACGTGACCATCATTTCACCATCTTTTGATACAGGGAGTTTTTCCTGGCAGTGGAGCAGAGCGGCACAAAGGCTATAGGGAAAAGAAAGGATCTGGTGGAGGCTTTCTTCTGCACTGCACCTCTTGTGTATCTCAGGTCTTTCACAGCAGGTGGGAATTAGCAGTAAATAACCTCTGAGGAGAGAGGAATAGACAAGGGAGAAAGATGTATTTTTAATTGTGATATGCATGAAGAAGTGTAGTTAATGCAGCGGGAAGCACAGGGAAGCTGTCCACCAACTGGAACTAAGAAGAAGACAGCTCTTGCCTTTAAAGTAAAGGATCAGAGAGAATGGTTACTACAACAGCAGCTTTGATACATAAGGCTTTATTCCATTGGTGGTTTCTGGAAGTGCTTTTTTTATATCATGGAGCATCCCTTGTGTGTACCTAAACTTGTTTTCCAAAAGCTTTGCAGAGAGGGGCAATCTCTTTGTGTATTACAGGGGTCTAGAACACTGAGGTGTGAAGTCAGGAAAAATGTGCTGTTGGTTTCAATGGATTGTGCCTGTTTAACTTCTTGTTGTAGAGATCTCAGGGCTGATTCTGGCCTAAGTTACCACAACAAACCTCAACTTCAGCCAGTAAGGAAGAGAGATGAATCTGTGCTTCTGCCATCTGATAGGTTTTCCATCCCCTGACAGCACATCACAAAGGAAGGTGGTCACTTGGTGCGCAAACAGCCTCTTGGAGCTGTTGAGGGTGATTCTGACTGTGCAGCAGCATGAAAAGGTCTCTGAGCTACAGGCCCTGTGACTGTTACAGCCCAGCATAACTCTGTACCAAACCAGAGGGAGAACAGAAAACATATTCCCTGCATGGGAAGTTATTTATTTAGAAGAACAGAGCAGCTAGTTTAGAATTAGTCCTTGCCTCCCAGGTGAAGCTTCCTTTGCTTCTCCCCAGCAGAGACTGAATTCCTCTAGGTTTTGAATACTTCTCTCCTGGTCACATAGCTGTACAGGGAAGGTGGTTTGGAAGAGGCATCTTGTGAGAATAGTTTGGTGAGAGGAGGGTTTCTTAACCCACCATTGACTGAAATGATGACAGTCAGTGGTGGCTTAAGATCAGATTCCAGCATTAGATAGGGATGTGTGCAATTTATATATTTGCTTTGTTGTATAAGCTTGTGCTACCATGGCACTACTTTCACAAGAGACAGAAAAACCTCAGTATTCCAATGGTGCTCCTTTTCCACTCCAATCAATTGGTGCAAAAGGCACTGTTCTGTATCAGTGGGATTAAAAAGGGTACAGCCCAGTAGTCCCTGAGAAAGCAGTTTTTCAGAGGCAAATCCCTTTCCAACATCCTCCTTCCCAACCTTCTTCCCCTGAATACCCACCTGAGCCCTCCCTGCTGTTGCTTTTGCTGCTGGGCTGTCAAAATATCTCTGGTAATGAAGCAGTCTGGCCTGAGGCTACTATTACCTCCAACTCTGACCCTGCTGAGCAGGACTCAGTGGCCGGCTGTTCACATGCAGTGAGCCCAGAGCTGAGCCACACCAGGAATAAAAGACAGAAACAATGAATCCTGGCTGCTAGACAGCCTTGATGTCCTCCGAGGCTGTGGAAGGGACTGAGGGAAGGTATGGATCTGGCTGGTCTGGGAGGTGGTAGTGTGGCTCTTTGGTCTTCTTCCCTGTCTTCAGTAGGCTCAGTGATGTGGTAGGGACTGAGTTGTTGCTTTCCACCACTGGTGTGATAGTGTCAGGGTAATTCTGTGGAAAGAGGGAAGAGGAGCTGTTAACTCCCAGTTACGAGGCTAAGCACCCTTACTTCTTTGGGGGAAACAATGTGACTCAGTGGTTACTACACCAGTTGTTAAAAGACCTGGTTTATCATCTAAGCTCTTCTGGTGTATGGAACAGAACTTTGCTGGCATGGTTAGCTTTGGACTGTGAGAAGCTCGTGCTACAGACTTGCTATGACAGGGTCACTAAGGCCAGTGCTGTAGATGCATCTGTGCTGACAGAACATTGGATCTGTTCATTTAGCAGAGGATCATTATGCCAGGTATGCCATCAGTGCTGGAATCCTGCAAAGACAGAAGCTCCGGGTTAGTCTCTGAACTCAGGCTGGTCACTGCACATGTTCCTGGGTGTCTCCTCCCAGCCTTAACCTGTCTTTCCTGTAACGGGGCAGGGCCTCCCTCTGCAATGAGTTTTTAAAACACAGAACACAAAGGACCTTTGATCTCAGTTAGAAACTTAGAGGTTTTCTGTCACACATGTAAATAACAAATTACATTTAGAAAGGTTCTCCTGCTTTTACCAGAAGAATAATAATGGGGGCATATCCAGGATAAGTGATTTGTTCATGAAAGCAGTGGTGGAATAAGGAGGAAAATCCTTATCTGTTAACTTTCAGGCCTGTGCTTGAAGCACCATCTCTTCCTGTAAAATGCTGTACAGCACAGCTAGCTCTTTGCAGTTGTTGACACATTTGACCTGAGAGAAATAAAGGATCCAGATTTTGTTTCAGCTTCAGACTCCTGGTGTCGAAGTCAGACATCCAGATAGAGCTCTTATACAATACAGAGTTCTGTATTGCAGTGGGGAGGGATAGAGAGGAATGTTTAGTGCTTTTGAGAGACTGACAGGATCAGCCTGAATCTGTGCCTCTTGAATCCCCCCAAACTTCCTCTAGCTCACTTTACATGTGTGCAAGAAATCCTGCTGGTCCAGGCCATGCACCTCATATGAAGCCACCATCATGAGGCCTTGCTCTTCCAGTGCTGAACCTCTGCACAGCTTTAGAGGTATAAACCAACTGGGTTTACATGCAGTGGGAAAGTCCCATGGCATGTCACCTTTTCCTTTGAAATACAAGGTAAATAACAGTTCTCTGGGTTAGGAAAGGTTTCATAGAGCTGTTTATTAGGGGAAGACTGGATAGTAATGCAAAGTGCTGTTAATATTTGAGCGTGCATCCAAACCACAGAGATCTGAGGAGTCTGGAAGTACCACAGAAGGATTTGTTCCTGGAGGATGAAGGCTGTTCTTGTTCTGCTCTCCTGTGACCCCTCCTGGAGGGAGACTTTGGAGAAGGCTGTGGCCAAGCTCTCTCTGTGCTTGGAGGTAAAGTTGTCATCAGGAACAGGGGTGAAAGCAGAACAGTTAGGGCTGTATAAAAGAAAGCAGGCTTTGAGGAAAAACCACCCACTCCCCTAGAAAGTGAACACAGATCAGTGCCATGAAGCCAAGTTACAAAGAAGATGGAATCAAAAGAGGGCTGAAGTAGTTCTAAGCCTGTTGCAGGTTGCTCAGTGCAGTTCTAGGTGTGCCAGACATGAAGGTTTTCTGGGACTGTTCTCACTGTATGGCCGCCTGAGCAAATCTCCATCCAGAATCCTCTGACATGCTCCCGCAAAGAAGCCTGTGTCTTCCAAGCATTTTCCTTGGCTCATTAGGTGATAATAGAAAGTGATTTTTCCCCATCATCTTGAGCAATCAGAAGCATTAAGAGCAAGAGCCTAAGCCTGAAAGCCTAAATGAGAGGTTTGATGTGTATGTGTGTCTGCCTCCCTCATTAGAGCAAGAAGCAATCCGGCTCCCAGAGCTTGCATTGCTTAAGAATAAATAGGCAAGAAAAAAGGATCCTGGTCAAGTAGTGTCAAGAGAAAACTGTGATTTGGGGCCTAGATTCCATTCCCAGATGTACAGAACCCCAGAGAGGCCATTTCCTCTGCCTTTACTGATGTGAAGCAATAGCTTGTCCCACAAGTGGTCTATCCATTCGTGGACTTCCTGTACTTGTCACCTGAGAGCTAAGGGGGCAAAAATACCACCTGTAGCATCTCAGCCAAACCTATTCCATGATTCTGTGACATCTTGGGACAAAGCTAAGAACTTCCTGATGTCGTGGTGGGAACTTCAAGCCACAACTCACACAGAACTGTCACTGTTCTGCCACTGTGTAAGACTTGTGGGGCACAGTTCTTGTACTGTCTTTAAGGGGATAACTTCCTTTTATTTCCCTTGCAGGTAGGATCCTTCCTGCAGTTGATCCTACTGAGCATCCAAAGGTAGGGAACTCCATCTTGTTGATGTGTAACCACCACACAACTTAATTTTGGATCATGTTGTCCTCTCAGGGCACTTTCATGTGGACTTTGTGCCATGGCTTATTATGGAAAACAAATTTACACCATTCTCCTAAGTTTTGCTGTATCATTGTATGGGGAAAGAAGAGGCTTTGGCTTGCCTTCTGGGTTTTTTTTTGCATGGGTTGGTCATTGTTGTGCATTGATAAGACAAGGGGAAACGGCTTTAACCTGCCAGAGCAGAGACTGAGATGAGCTCTTAGGCACAAGCTCTTCCCTGTGAGGGTGCTGAGGCACTGGCACAGGGTGCCCAGAGAAG
>WYDI02023997.1:0-34502 GCA_009867235.2 Psittacus erithacus | reverse complement strand
TGGGGGAGTGTTTGTTCTATAGCGCAGCCCCAGCTATGGTACATGTTTTTTTCATTTGCAATTTAAAAGCAATATTCTGCCACACGCTGTTTAAATTTGAATAGCGCAGGCGCGTGAAATCTGAAATACGGTTAACTTGTTCAGCAGTAGGAGATGTTGCAGAAATTGGAGTTCTTGAATATTCAGTCCTGGGACTTGTCACTCAGCGTGTATGCTACAAGTTTAAATGTGTGCTTATGGCATCAGAAGGTTCTAGTTCCGGAGGCTGGCAGAGACAGCAATGATGATACATTTGAACATCATTTTGGGAGGAAAGTTTGCAGTTATGCAAGCAAAAGAGTGAAGTTGGGATCATGACTGTTGGACCGTAAGAATGGCATAGCTGTAATACTCAAGGGTTTCTGACTCTCCAAATAGTTACGTGTTTTTGCAGAAGTACAAACTGAAACTGCTTTACCCCTGTTGGGGGACAGCTGAAGAGTTTGGTAGCTGCAGTTGGTCAGGCAGTATTACACAACACCAACAAATTCAACCTTATGTTTAGCTGCCTGTTTTCTGACCCAGAAATTTACTCTTTTTGCTTTATCTTTGAGGCATCATAAGGGGAAAACCAAGTTTTGTTTGCAATACATAATGAATAGAACATAAAATCTCTCATTGTAATCTGTTCCTCGCTTACAATTTCTGAGGCCTTTTTGGATCCTATTCTAACATGAGTGACAGCATTGTGTCTAGAGATGTTTCTTCAGTACTCTTCTGTGAACTAAAATCAAACTCTTACTGGGAGTCACTGATGGAGAAATTTGCCCTTAAAGGTTTGGGAATGGATTTTTAACAGTTAATATTTTAGATTTTTTTTAATTGGGCATTTCAGCTTGTCCTTCAGCCGTGCTAGCAAATCAAGTATGACTTTTTTTCCAATTGGGCTGTTCTGTCAAAGATAACTTAACAAAATGTTTGTAAGTGTTAAAAGACCATATTATGCCGTGCAAAGTCTGGATGGTAGCAGGAGGCTTTGCTGCACTGCAGTGCAAGAGGAAGAAGAATGAATGGTGACTCAAGAAAAAAATCACCATTCAAATAAATGTAAAAATAATTGTCAGGCTCAGCTCCTTCTTGGTTCTGGTGTAAGCCCTGCAAATTGTGGCAGTTTGTCAGAATATTACACCTTCTTTGTCAGTGAAGACAGAACCATGAAGACCAGTGAGTTCTGCCACTGATATGTGTAGGAATTGACAAACACAAACTTCAAGTTATATTACTAGGAGTCTGTGTGTGAATCTCAGTCAGGGAGTAAGTAAATCCCATGGTACACTAGCAGTTTAAAGACCAAAGAAATCTAAATAATGAAATTTATTATAAATCTACCCTGAAGAAGAACATTGGTTTGGAAGTTTCCTCCTGGAGTTCTGCTGCCCGTTTGTGCCATCGGGGGTTTGTGTGCACTAGAGACTGTTGTTGGTACATCTGAATCGTGGATTTCTAAAAAACCAGTAAGAACAGGAAGGAGGACAGCAAAAGCCTTCTGGAGTTGTTGTCCTGTGTTTGCAGTTAAACAAACACATCTGTTTGAAAACAGAAAATAAAGCAGCTTCTTAAATAGAGAGAAGCTTCTAGTCCCATATTTGAGACAAATGAAGAAAGGATTTGGAAATCTTGACCTGAAGCCATGGGGAATTCTTGGCCTGAAAACAATATGATTGCTGTAAAATTCTGATGTAGCTGTTTATCTGAAAGAAGAGCAGTGCCTTATGTTGTTTAGAATGAAAATCCACTGCGTGCTTCATTTTGTTTAAACACATGTCCAGAAGTCAACCTCTGAGAGGTCCTCTGTATTTTTTCTCCTGCAAGAAAAACCGTGAAAAATTCTATCAAAATATTCTTTTTGAATTTCTCATGCAATGATCAGGAAGATTTTCCAGGGCAAAAAGATGTGTGAGCAGGGAAGTGCTGCAGGAGATGAAGAAAACAACGGTGGGCCATGAGGTAATTGGCTGCAAAGGAAGAAGGAGGTTTGACAATTGAGTTAGTTCTGTGTTAGCAGTTGGTGGAGATAAATATAGCTGTCTTTCCTTCTCTCATGAGCTCTTTTCCATAATATTTTAGTTACTTGTTAAGATAGAGACTCATGTACATAGAAGCTCCAACACAACAGGCTTATCAAAAAGCTCCCAAAATTACAAGAGATGGAGGAACAGAAACTGAAAAATAAGGAGGGGAATAGATAAAATAGAACAGTAGCTAAAAATTCAGTGCATTTGAAAATTTCCAGAAACAGCAATGAATGGATGAAATTCAGGAAGCGCTGACAAGTAAAATGAGGACAAGAGTAGTTAGGATTCTGAGATACAGGATTTGTTTAGCAGTGTGCAGTTACCTGAGTAAGGACAAAGCAATTAGTTGCAAGATTGTATGACTAATTTGAGGAATAATGTAATTCTTGAGGAATAAAACTGCACTTCTAAAAGGCATCAAGTTTATATGACATCTAAAATACCAAGAGTTCTATGAAGCATTTTTAGCAATTTCAGGGCTGTTGAGCTAGTTTGGAAGAGCTGATAGAATCCATAATTCAGCCTCAAATGTAAATGGTGACCAGAGAGTGAAAAATGGGGGAAAAGCCTGGCAGAAGAAGCCTAACATTCACTTGAAAAATGATATTTTGGAATTTGCTGGGCTTCGTAAATTAAGTTTATCAGTAAGAGCTTTGGGCTGCTGACTTAATCCCTTTTAAGCTGGGAATTGCTACGACAGGTGAATGTGATACCTAATGGTAAAGGTTTTGATGGGGAAAAAAAAGAGAGTTGTGGGGTGAAAGTATGTAATTGCTTGATCACATCCTTAATTGGATGTGGATGTAAAACCTGACCTTGACTAGAGAAAGTAGATATCTATTTTTTGACAAAGAGTACCTATTCTGGGCCTCAGGGAGAGTATATTAAACTGTAGAACAAGTTCCAATAAATGAGAAAGATCAATTTCAAAGTGTCTTTTTTTGATTAATATATCTACAAAGTAGTATTTTGTCATGAGGTTACTCCCTTGGTGGGTTTACTAGACAACAGCAGATAGAGAAAAGGGGATGGGAGAAGTCTTTAGGTCTCATCTCAAAGGAGCAGAAAGTAAGTTGGTATGCAGTAGCTACAAACATCGGTGTTTTCACTGCTGTTCCCAGACCAAAAAATCAAAACCACAGCACTGCACCAGCTACTAAGAAGGAGAAAAATGATTGCTACTGCTGAACCCAGGACAAATGCAAAACTAGAAAACTGGCAGGCATTACTATTTTGATATGAGGGTGCAAGAAGTGCCAAGGGTTGCTAGTGTTTTCCGTAACAGGTATTTGACATTGATTATCTCTTCCTTAAAGAAAGCTTTTAAAGAAAGAGTCAGCAACAGTATTCACCAACTTTTTATTTGTAAGAAAGAAGAGACATATCTGGAAACAGTCCATTGTTCTCGTAACTTGCAGTATCAGATGAAACCTGTCTTGAGACTGCATAGCTCAGGTCTTTATAGTCCCATAAATCTTATTAGGGAAATGCAGGTTAAATATGAACAGCTAATTAAATTTGTCTGTGTCCCTAATTAGGATAGAAATGTTCGAATCAGCTGTAAGGACAGCTGTCACCTCTTGATTATTGTGAGGCGATGAGTGCACATGTTTCAGGAACCTTTGAACAGGTGCAACCTAGACATGTTTATTAAAACATGATAGCAGTAAGTATAGAAGTATGTGAGGCACTGGGATCTGACAGGGTGATTATAGAGGCAGAATACATGAAATATTTGGAGATGTCAGTTTGGTTCTTTAACTTACTTAAGATAAAAATTCAAAAGAGGATTCTATTGTAAGTGCAACTACTACATTCTTCTACTCTACTAATTTAATTTTTAGTATGTGTCTAGTATTCTCTGTTATTGGTACTTAAGATATAAAGTTAGACACTTACCATTTTTGTTTGACCTTGGAATTTTGGGACAGAAGAGACTGCCCTACTTTCAGATTATTTTATTATCTTTTGTATTATGGTGAGAATGTGAGTTTGAGCCCTTTCTGTATTAGAGAGGAGGTGGTGGTGTTGTTTTAGGAAATTTAATTGCCGTGAAAAGCCTTTGGCAAACGGCAGTGAAATCCAGAGATCCAGTGCAACACTGCAGTCTGAATGCCTCAAAGGTTTTGTCTTTTTCCTTACATGCCACAGTAGAACCATGATTCAGTTGGCAGCTTGTTATTTGCCCAGATGCTACCACTGTAAAACACATTTTACTCAATCCTTAACTTCTGCCTAGAGCAGAGCAATAGCTGGTAACATTTTTTACTAACAGACATCAAAAGCTACATCTGTGTTTAGATATCACTTTCAAAGAACAGCCTTTATGTCATGGGGTCATTAGAACTCAACACTTAATAAAGAGACTTACCTCATTAGCATTTCTGAGGACCTGTAAGGAAAGGGAGCACTGTATGTCCCTGCATAATTTCTGAAATGCTACACTTTCATACTCTGTCAAAGGTGAGCATAGCTCTTGATCAGGAAAGTCAGTTGTTAATAAGCAGTGTATAGGAAGTATGTAGGAAAGGCAAATAACGGGGCTGTGTGGTATATGTATTCATAGAGAAGAATGTCATAACAAGTCATAGAATGGAAGAGGATACCTAAACTATGAGTCAGAGAAGAAATAAGTGAACATTTTTAGAATTATAATCCTGTGTTAGAATCAAATAATCTGTTGAAGTCCATGAGATTGTGTAGTTATAAATTAATTTGTAGTCAACTTTAGTGTAAAGAACTAGTCCTGTTAACATAGTGCAGGATCCTTACCTGATCTCCCATTTTTTTAATTAATTTATGTTTAGGGAAGAGATAAATTGTCACAAGCAGCCAGCAACTGGATCATCTGCTAAAAGATCTTTCTGGTGTCTTGGTGTATGACTAATTTTTACACATTTTACTCCATGTGTTCTTTCTTTGTGCTGAACAGTTATCTGTGTCTGTTACTCTCACATTGTAATTCCTACAGCTTCTTTTTTTCAACCCTGGCCTACCAACCTTATGTGAAAAAAAAAAGCAGAACAAAATGTTTCTAAATTATCATGCCATTTATCCTTTGTAGTGTGTCTTTTCCTTTCCATACTGTAACTACCTTGTCTGCTTAGGCTGGATTTTAAGCTGAGAACTACCAGTTATTTCTTATTCTCTACATAGTGGCTGATACAGTTCAAGCCATCTCTGCTTCTGAATATTCTTGTAATATACACTTTTCTTAATAAAATGAGATAAAATAGACACCAGAAGAATCTCACTTTAAAACAATTCTACTTTTCACCTCATACATTCTACTTGTGTATAGTTTTGAATTGACTTACTCAGAGATGTACAAGAGATCTGGAACAGCGAGCAGGAGCTCTACGTAAAAGTTACTATGGTTTCGAAGGTAGGGGTATTCTTGCAGTGAAAGTAAAATGAAATTGAGGGAATTTGTAAAAGTAAAATGGTAGAAGGGGATGTGATTCATGGAAAATATTAGAACATTGGCTGCAAAGCTGGTGGTGGGAAACTTAGATTCCTTTCTGTATGCAAATGGACTGAATTTCTGTGCATTGTGGCAGGACTGTAAGGTATTGCCACTGAAACCTTAAAGGTTTTGCATAAAATCATAGAATCATAGAGTGGTTGGGATTGCAAGGGACCTTAAAGATCATCTACCTGCCACAGGTGGGGACACCTTCCACTAGACCAGGTTGCTCTAAGCTCCTTCCATCCTGGCCTTGAACACTGCCAGGGATGGGACAGCCCTAGCTTCTGTGGGCAACCTCTGCCACTGTCTCAGCACCCTCACAGTAAAGAATTTCTTCATAATAAATCTATTCCTAATGAGTAAATCTCCTGTCTTCCAGCTTTAAGTAATTTCCCCTTGTCCTATCACTACATTCCCTTGTAATATATCTCTCTCCAGATTTCTTGTATCACAGTAGCCTGCTTTGGAAGACTGGTATAGGGTCCCTGCCTTCTCCTCTCTGGACTGAATGAGCCCAGCTCTCTCAATGTGTCTTCATAGGTGAGATGATCCAGCCCTCTGAGTGTTTTCTGTGGCCCTCCTCTAGACTCACTCCAACAGCTCCATATCCCTCTTGTGCTGGGGTCCCAGAACTGAACATAGTTCCGCAGGTGGGGGTCTCATGAGAGCAGAGGGGCAGGATCACCTCCTTCAACCTGCTGATCACACTTCTTTTGATGCAGCCCAGGATACGGTTGGCTTTCCAGGTTGCGAGCACACACTGAAGCCAGCTCATGTTAGTTTCTCATCGACCAACACCCCCAAGTCCTTCTCCACAGGGCTGCTCTGAATCACTTCTTTACCCAACCTATAGCTGTGGCTGGGATTGCTCCAACCCAGGTGTAGGACCTTGCACTTGGCTTGGTTGAACTTCATGAGGTTGACATCAGCCCACCTCACAAGCATGTCAAGGTCCCTCTGGATGGCATTCCTTCCCTCCAGCGTATCAATTGAACCGCACAGCTTGGTGTCATCGGCAAACTTGCTGAGGGTGCACTCAAATGTTGCTCTCTGTGGTAATAGGGAAACTTTGTTTTGAGCTGAATGTGCTAGAGACAATTTGGCTGCATGGTTGTTTTTGTTTTTTTTTTTTTTTTTTCCACAGAACATTCTGTTCCAGTCATATCTCTTTAGTGTATCTTTTTATAGGCTACTGGTTTAGCAGGGTAATTAAAAACCTCTTAAATCAAGAATATACTGAAAAGATTAAAAAGAAAAATCATTGTACAGAGAATGGACATCTGTAAAAAACTGTCTTTGAACAGCATCTGGAAAAGAAAGACCATGAAAAGCTTGGAAGGGATTCTTCTTTCTACTCATAATCATATGGTATTTGCTGAATATTTTGTTTTCTTGGTAATAAAGAATAATCTGTAGCTGCTGTAGAGTTTTCTAGAGTTCCTGTGTTTCTGGATTTGTCGCTCCCAACACAGCTGTCATTTTGTCAGCGCATGAACTGTATGAAACAGTGTTTCTTTAAAGTTTTATTTTGGACAACTGTCCAAGCCTGTGCCAGAGAGCATGGGGCTTTGTTTTGTTTTGGGGTTTTCAGAGTAATATAATAAACAACCTTTCAAGACTCTCCTAAAAGTTTTACTGGTCTTTAGATTGTGCCCTGACGTGGGGAGAAGGAGGATTAGGTAGACCAAATGGAGCTAAAAACACTCACTCAGTATGCTAAAACAAATGTGTGCTTTACCATAAATAGAAACAAAATCCTTCGTGAAGTTGGACATTGTGTAGATAATATTACTTGCCAAGCGTATGCTGTGGAGACAAAGATTTTAATTGGTGGCACTGAGCATGTTGAAGATTTGTATGCATTTTATTTTTAAACTTCATGTATGAAAAAAAAATGAATAATCTTGAAGGGATTCTATCTCTTTAGAGATAAAGTTTGCTGGATGTATGCCAACAAACATGTTTTCTTTCCCACCATTTTATTTTATAAATGTATAAACCCCCTTGGTAAATAATAATCTGGAACTTGTGGAAAAGGCCCCGTAACATAGAGTCTAAATCAAGTGCATGTGTTTCACATGCAAGTCAGACTTACACCCAGCTGCACAGTTGTTCTCTTTTATATGGTTTATAGAAATTTGAACCAAAATTCTTGATCAAACACCTCTGAGCGTTGGAACATCTGAAGCTGAGTCCAAATTCTGAGACTGGATACATCTCTAAACAGTAATTTAATTTTTGTTAAGAAACTTGTTCTCCATTACTGTTGCAAGGCATGCTTCAATCTTTGTCTGCATTAGCAGGCAATGTGGTGCAGTAGGAGCAAGTCAGTTGGTATTCAGGACTGGCATCTACCCAATATGCATTCCCATTAGTGGTTGGTTGCATTTGAGCTCATCTTCTAGTTTAATTTCATCATAAAGGAAACCACTTTGTACACTCTGAAGCTGTTGTGTTGTGTGAACAAACTACAGGAGATGAGAGTGATGGCGGTTTATTCTCAATGGCATATTTCTGATCAGAACGAAAGTGTTAGACAATGAAATGTGATTGAAAACTGACAGAAGGTGTTGAGCTGATGGATACAACATAGTTTCTTTTAACTACTTGAGAGAACTTTTTAAATTTCATATTGTTGGCAACACTTCAGCATTACTTAAAAGACCAAAAACATTTGTCTTGAGACAATTAATATAAAAGTCTCATATAAATTATTGTGTGCATTTTCAGATGCAGTTCGTGGCTTATTCAGAGTATTACAGTTCCATACAAGTTTTTAACATCTCCCGGAGCAGCCCTGCTGTTTATGTAACAGTAACACAGCTAAGGAAAGCTTTTCACACCTGTTGATCGACATCTGAAGAGTTGAGATAACAAGCATGTGAAGTCACACTTCCTAGCTTTCTCTCCATCTAAAAATAAATGCCTTGGCTTTTGCCTTGCAATGTATATATAAAAAAGTCGACGCAGCTGAAAGGCATAGTAGCATTAAGCAATCGTTTACTGACTACGCCATTCTTAAGCCAGAAGATAAAGTGAATAGTTTTTTAGCCTGTACACTTTTGAAGGACTTGTGCCAGGAACCACTGACACTCTGCTGAGCTTAAGAATTCAGGTAGTGAATTGCTGTATTTTTCTCTTGCATTTAAATCTCTAAATTCAATTACCCCAGACTGAAGTGACTGTAGGATGAGATTTCCTATTTCTCCTCCTCTATTAGGATCAAGGATTTTAGAATCTGCATTAACTGAAAATCTTAGTTTCTTTTACGTTATATTGGTATAAAGGTTTTCACATAGGTCAATGGTTGCAATTAGATAGGTTACTTTCTAATTCTATCAAAGTCATGTCCAACCTCAAGGCTCTCAAAATAGCATCATGGGATGATGCAGTACCAGTGAACTTCCCCCAGAGTTTTGGCATCAGGTCACGTTCTGTGACCTTCTTTTAACCTAATGGTTCTTGTAGCTTTATTTCTGAGATTTTCCCCACATTTACAGTTGGTATGTTTGGTGTGCTAAAGAGAGAGCAGGTTGGGTCTTCAGTTCTGAAAGTACATGATCTCATTCAATTTTAGAAAGCTAATTTTCCCAGGTTATATACTCAAATGCATAATACAAAAATTGTGTTTCATTCTTTCCAGAGGTTTGATAAACCTGAAGCATACTCCTCTCTCAGGCTGAAAATGCCAAACTTCTATTACTGTCAAGTTACTTGACACTCACACCTTCTCACTTTTCATACCAGTTGAAAAGAAATACAGAGACTTTAGCATATGTAGTAGATTTATTTTTACCTTCAGTTACTCCATGAAGAAATGAACATCAAGCAAGTATTTTGAAACACTTTTTACATTTTAGATTTGTTAAAATAGACATAATGTGCACTCTCCCTTTCAAAAAGATATTCAGATTCATTTTATGGGCTTTATCAGTGAAAAATAGAAATGCTACACGTAGCCTCCATGATGCATGAGGATCAGAATTATGTTTTGTGCCCCCAAATAATTCAGAGACTAACCTTTAAAAGGGTGCAACACTTTTTTTTTGTGTCTGCTTTTGATATGCAGACATAAATTATAAATGTAGTGGCACACATCTTTGAAACATTTCAATTCTGAAATAATACACTGAGATGTTTCGAAAAGTCAGTCTTTGCATATGTGGACATTGTATTGCAAGCTTTGGGACCCATCTAAATTCTAAAAATAAATTTACAGCATATACAGATTCTCATTTTGATTCCATATTCTTCTCACACCTAAACTTCTTAGAATGGGAAGTCTGTAAGATTGCTTGCCACTGAGTTGTTGATTTCTACTGGTCTTGTAGACTTGATAGAAAATGGTGTAGATTTTTCTACTTTAAAGTGGGGTTCAGAATACCCTAATAAATCACCTATGAATTGTGTTGATACTTTTTGAAAATGCTAAGGTTTGGTTTGTCAGTCAGGTGTGTATGTGTAGCAAGCGCCTGCCTAAAAGCAATGCAGCCCTTTAAAAGTTTCAGAAATTGATTTAAAAACTGCATCCTTTCAGCCTTTTTTTTTTTCTCCCTTAGGCCTTCACCAGGCTTTTTAGAAAAGGTCTTTTCTTTGTATATTTTAATTAACTTCTGTTTTTGAAGTTGTCCAAGTTTTAATTTAGCAGCAATAATATTACCATATTCCCCATTGTTTCTATTACGGAAATTAAAAGATGGAGATGCAAAAAACCCACGATGCCATTTTTTGCAGAAAAGTTTAAAAATTTAATTTCATACTCAATTTTCAGTCAGTTCCTATTAGAGTGTGGTTTTCTTTCCAAAAATGTGTGTGCATGCCTCAAAACAGTTTTCTGTTGAGTGACGTGGAAGCTGATGTCATTGCATATCATTAAAACAACATAGAACTTCTGTTTTGCTTCTCACTAAACAGTCTTTATTATACTAGCCATTGTATTATATGACTTGATATTTCCATATCTCAGTTGCTGCATCAGAAAATTAAGTCAATATAACTCCAATTCAAAGCAAAATAAGCAAAAATCTATTTTTGGCATACATTAATGGTAGTTGAATAATAGATGGTGGAAGCAGACAGGAACAACTGTTTGTTTCATACTATCCATGTAAAATAGCTGCTTTTCTAATGATCTGTCAAATTTCTACATTTCTCAGGGCCCAGCCTGTAACACTGATGGCTTTGGTGTTTGCACAGATACTTGATTTAAGTTGAAAATAATGTCTTGATTACAGCACTTTGTATATGTAATCATGTAATACCTCAGCCGTTTCACTGTTTTTATTCCAGTGCAGCTGTTTTAGTTTATGCTTCATTGAATTATAGTGGTAACTTCAGAGACAATATTTTAGCAGAATTTTACTGGTATAATATGCTACTCTTGGCTGATAGGGACTTCTACCTGCCTCAGAATCCCACAAGAGAGGTTTAAAAACTGCTACTTTGGAATCAGGCAGAAGTCCTGACACTGGTATTGTAGTTCTAAGCTGTTAATGTCTTTTTGTGTGCATGCAAATCTCTGTGTGTTAACGTAAGACTAGCATTTGGGGTAAACAGTGACTGCTTCATATCCCTCTGGTGGCCTCATGCGAGCTCGTGCATGAGCTTCACAATATAGTTGGCCCTCCACAAAGAAGTAGCCTTTTTGTTTCAGGTTGAGATTGCAGTCAGAGCACACAAAACATTCTGGGTGCCGGTATTTGTCACGTGCCTTCACCACTGTTCCTCTGTATGGAAACAATGAAAAGAAAAACCCAATTAATTCATATAAATTAAAAGTGAGAAGAAACTACAGTATGACACAAAGTGAGCTTTAGGTATTTATCTTAAGACTTTTAGATTGTTCATCTAGTGGTTTTGCTAACTACTATGTAATTTAAGGTTGGAAGCTGAATTTGAGTAAGTGACATAAAATGCCATAGAGGTGATGGCATAGTTCAATAGTTCATTGGAAAACTAGAGTTTAAAGAAACATGTTAGTTTGGTTACAACACAGAAAGTACAGTCTAACCTGTCAAAATGGTGCGTATATGAGTTTAAAATCCACATTTCCTCAGTGACTGTGTTCTAAGATACAGGTTAATAATTTGGGATTTGGAACAATTTATTTGTATGTCTCTGTTCTCCAAAAGCATTTTTTCTACTAGTGTAGGCAGAGACTAAGATGATCACCTGGAAAGCATTCCTGTAGTCTGCAATGGTGTTTGGGGACATGTACCTGAACTAGAGTTTTCTAAGACTAAAAAAAAACAACTTACAGAATCCCATTCCCACACTTGTCACAGAGTGGCACTTTCTGGGCTCCAGGCATGGCAGTAGGTATCTTTGTTACAGGTGCTTTCACGCTTCTTGTACCTACAGGGCGTCCATCTGAGAACCGAAACAATCATTATGTACAGGCTAATGCAGAAACATCTGATGCAGTTAAATACTTTTCCTGTAAATACATTTCTGGATATATTTACAGGATTTCACTTACACCAACAAACAATGAAGTTTCTCTATGCAAGCTTAGTGGGCAAGATTCTACCTCTTTGGAATTGGGAAAAGTATTGTGTAGCTGTAGCCAAAAAGCAAGTACAGGATTGATTACATAGACAGTGCTGTCTGTCTCATTGACATTGTCTAATTCGTTGATAGTAGGTCTTGGTTATAGCAGGAGAGGGAGGAGGATTTGGCTTTAACATAGCAACATAACACGGTCAAGTGCTATTAGAAAGCTTCTTACATAAGTAACCATACAACAAATTCAGAAAGATTAGTAACATGATATGTACAAAATTACAGCAAACTACAACAAAATACCAAGCAAAATCCTATAATGATATGTATAGTTAGGTGTACTTATCTCCTCTCTGGTAAATACTGAGATAGGAAAATGGAAATTTTAAATATTTACCTTTTAAATTAATTTTGTTTGTATATTATTTTTTACTGTAAGTATAACAAACTTGCAGCCTTTATTAATGTTATTTTAAAGACTTCTTTATTTGAAGAAATATGACTGTAAACTATGTTGTCCTCCTGCATTTTTATTTAGAATGAAGAGGGGATGGGTGAAGCTTATTTTAAGAGTTGGTTTAAATTTCTCTCTTCCTGAATGTGGAAATGAGTATTTTCTTTCTTAGGATCATGAGCATATACTACTTTCATCATTCAGTAAAAGCCAACTTTGTACATTAAGAGATTATGAAAAATGGGATTAACACCCCGGTTTTATTCATGCAGAAGATTGCTGGCTGTACAACCAAATGGGGAAAAAGTTAGGAGGCTGGTGTGCTATCTATAGGATTCAAAATGACTTTGGCTTTCAGAAATTCTTACAGCTCTGATCTCTCAGATTTTCTGCTCAGATTTCCCTTTCCCACAAACATTTAAAAATGCTTTGAACAGGTAGAATATATCATTATTAACCACCTTCCTCGGAGACTAAATTCTGGAGCACCTTAAAGGAGCCAGACTGGCGAGGTTGACTGGGCTCCTCCTGGTTGGCATGCAGCATCCTGTACACGTCAGACTGAGGCACGGAGTTGGGAGGTGGGTCACTGTATTGGAAAGAGGAAGAGCAGATAAATCAGTTTAACAAACATAGCCTTAAAGCAATAGTTCTACCAGGCATAGAATATGATTCAGGAAACAAACATAAAGACAAAGTATTTCTGCAACTACTGAGTGAGTCTTACTTCCAGGTAGCATTTCTTTATATGGCCTCCTCTTGATCTAAAAAGTGCTAGAGGAAAAAAAAAATAAAATCTGTGCAATTGTTACAAAAATAAATCTACAAACTCATGAAAATATTTCCAGAATTACTGTTCTGGCTCTAGCAGCATGTGTAAATAGGCTGGTACCTGTGTTTAACCTCAAAACAGTTGCATTCCTGTAATGATCTGCTGTATTACCAGGTGCTCTCTGGTATGGTATCCAAAAGTTCGATTTCCACAGCAGCTGGCCTTAAGAATGTTGTTAAAATCACAGCTCATATCTTTATATAAGGTCAGCCAAAACCTAAGCAAACAAATCTTTTGAGAGAATATCATGATGTGAAAGCATTCTTCCTTTTCTAAGTAGGCTCGATCACTGGTTAATGTAGTGATTATTTGGCTGAAATAATTGTTACTTATTTAGTTTCTGGAGATGACAAAAAAAAGTGAATAGGTATTGCACAGAAGGAAGCATTGTAAGGTGAACACTGATAAATGGAAAATCTATTTCTTAATTAGAATGGGACATGGCTTACTTTTTGTAATGCCAGTTTTAGGATAAAAATATAAAGTAAATTATTGTCCAAACAATGGTTGATGGTTGAATTTGCAATAACCCGTAACCCAAAGATTTTACTGAGAATATTTCATGGTGTTTTAAACTGTGCTGATTGTTTTAAATAGATCACGCTAACTAATATCCTAAGTAGTTGAGAGGAAGAGTAAATGACTATATGCAATGGCAGAAATTAGGCTGAATATACGACATCTGTAAATTTTAAACTGCTACTGGAACTAATCAGAAAGGTCCAAATTTAATTCAATGAAGTCTGTTACCTCACTGCTCTATCTATAAACGTCCAGTTTAAATTTCCTGTTACAACTAGCCTCCTACAGTCTGTTAAACTTTAGGTAAATTTCCATTGGAAATAAGCATCTAATTCCACAAGAAAGTAGACTGGGTTTTGCTTAATATGGTTTGTTTTGTTTCCCAGGACAGCATCTAAGCTGTCAAATGGCCCAGTAAGAGCAGCAGCAGTTGGGCAGTGGCCCTTGTTGCTTATGTTAATTGTTTGCATCTTCATCAATCAATAGATTCCTCTGAGCAGTCTTTAAGCTGGTGAAGAAAGTGTCACAAACTTTTAATGAATAGAAGGAGCTTGGTTTCTGCAGTTCTCACCAGTGGCTCGTTAAACCCTTGACCCTCTCCAGTTCTGCTAAAGTATTTCTAAACATTAAACAAATGATAGTACAATTACATACAGAAGGCAAAAAGCAAGACAGAAAGGTGAGAGATAATATTTCTAAATGCATACATAGTGACAACCAATCCCACAACAAGAGAGACATTTCAAACCTGTGTAGAAGGTCAGTTCTCAAACTGAACTTAAATACTTCTATATAAATGTGATTTTTATGGTTAGTAACAGCCCAGTTCTGCAACGTGCTAAAGAAGGCTCAATGGTGCCAGTGATTATTACTTACTTAAAATATTAGTAATTAGCTTTAGTTTACGCTATACATATTATGAATTATTAACTTAAGTACTGTTGTAAAGCAGAAAAATAAGTTACTATTATGCAAAAGTAAAAATAAAGCAGCAGGTATGATGAATTGTCCCTGAAACAAATGAATAGTGCTTTAAAACTTACTGTATAATAATCATTGTTCCCCAGATACATAAGGTTCTTCCCTTTTAGTCATTGCTGTGAATAAAATTCATAAGCCAGAGATGGATTAGTAGTACTATATAGTCAATTCTGGCTTTTTGGACAAGAGCTAGTTGTACTGAATGAGTTCTGCTGAATGGGAGGTAAATGTCTAGATCAATATAAATGTCTGCAAGATTTCCCAAGCTTCATAACCTAAATTTCAACAGCTGAAATAAATCTGAGTTAATAACAACAGTTTATTAATAAGAACAAGTTATTAAATGGTTATTAAATAATTATGATAACTTTAATAAACAGTTTTGAATTTGGGAGGGAATCAGAATCATGATTTGGAGTGGTCAGTCAGCTAATAGTCCAGGTGGCATTGTCAGGTTTTATTTATTAGCTACAAATATAAGATTATTTCCTATTAAATATTTATTTGTAAATTCTGAAAAGCTCCTTTAGATATTTTGGGTTAAAAATTGTAAATTACTAATGCTTTCATGAAAATATTGAATGGCTTTAAATGACTAAAGGTCTCTAGTCCTTTTACCCATTTTCATAGAAAAATAATGATTTTTTTGTATATTCTATCTTTGTATTTTCATAAATACTAAAGATACTGCTCTAATTACCTTATTACAGGGTTTTCCCCCAGAGCTGTAGAAACTTGGCCTTGCAGTGTTTCCATGATATTGTCATCTGAGTACAATTGCATGGGTGTGTTAAACTGAGCATGTACAATCTTGACACCAGGAAGTTCCATTTCCAGCGGAATGTTAGGGGCCATCTTAGACACTGCTTTCAGCTCGGTGGGGCAGATAGAGCTAACCGTGCTAATTGAAGAGGGAGTGCTGCGTCCACTGCCACAGTCAATCCCGGAAGGAGTGCTGCATCCACTGTGTTAATAGCCACATTACAGAAAGGTGTGCAATGTGTATCGGATTACAGAGAATAAAGACAAAAGCACAGGAATACAGTGATGTTCAGAGGAGTGAAAAGCATAAATACAACAGATACAGAAAAGCAAAAATATAGAAAGTAGAGAAAAGCAAAAGTATGGGTATTCATTGAAAAGTATTTTCCTGTGAAAAGTATCAATGACAGTTATAAAAGAGTACTTAAAACTCTGGCATGTATTTTCTTTAAAGATAGCAAAAATTCTGTGACAGATTGAATAATTCAGTACATAATACCACTTTACATTTTTAATTCTAGATTAATGTACATTTTAAATGAGGATTAATTAAGCCCCCCTAAAATTCTTTGTTCTAGGTGAGTAATTCTTAACATCTACAAAAGGGTAGTATACAAAGGTTATCCATGTCAGTGACAGAATTAATTCCTTCAGTACTGGAATCCTAGCCATCTCATTCCAGTCCTGTACCTCACAACCATCACAGTCCACAGTTGAAGAGACTACTATAAAATAGTGTAAAATAATGAATATGTAATTTCCTTTTTTTCCTTAAAATCTATAATAAGATATGTATTAATATTTTAAAAATAGTTTAAGGATATATTTATTTTTTTTTTTAGTATTTGTTGAACATTTCAAAGAAGAAAGGATACTAAACCAACCGGGGTTACTTTTGCATTTCTAAGTTACAGTGTTTCCAGTAGAACGTAGAGTGGTCCTTCACAAGAAGAATGGGTATGCTTTTGAAGTAAATCTTACATATAATATATATATATAATATAGAAGAGATACAATTTTTTAGAAATATTAATGCTGGTTGATGTTACTGAAGTAAAGTTACTGCATGCCAGTTTGACATCTCTGGAAAAGGATTCGTAAAATAATGGGAACATTAAGGCCAAAGTGTTTTTCAGTGTCGCTATTCTGAACACTTCAGTTTTTTCTCCATAGCACTCTAGAAGCTTTCCTTGTTACTGAGTACTTCTTTGCTGTGGCTGTGTAAAAGCACATGACCCAGGCTTTCTGCAGTCATTGGTTACCATTTAGGTGGTATTCAGACCTGTGAGATGCTAAATGCTTAATTTCTTTCTTCAACCTGTGTATCAGTGTTGGGGTTATTTCTTTCAAAGCTGAGCGATTCCGTGTAAAGCTGAGAGAATATTCCGATAGTACAGTGCTATGCCCAGTAGCTACTCTCAGGTGGAGAACGTGACCCAGAATTTTCCCTTTGATTCAGAGGGGAATTTGTGTAGGACCACTTTCTCAAAAATACAGAGAAATACATACTTTACCATCAAAGACATATCAAAAGAAAGCTAATTCCAGAAATAGCAAGCAAGGCTTAAAGCAAAGCTACAGTTCTGCGTCATTGCCTAGCATGAGCCAGCCACAAAATTCACACAGAGGAAACTTATAAATTTATGGTCTTTTCTTTTAGAAGAATCAACACCACCTTTAAATCCTGCAGAAGAGTAAGTTTTGTCAGTGTTGGTAGCGTTAGTAAATGGAACGTAAGAGGAAAAGCCTAGAAAAAGCATAACACTTGATGTAAGCAGCCAAAGTAATGTTAGACTAAACTATAAGTATAAAGAAAATATAGATTAAATATAATTTCCAGTTAGTTTTTGCCAGAGTAATGTCCAAAACTGTGACCAATGTCCAATCTCACTTCAAACCTGCAGTCCAGAATCAGCTCTTCTTTTAGTCACAGTCCTATTTAGCCTCAGCTGTCTGTCCTAAAGGGATATTTACAGTGAAGGTGGTGGTTTGGGTTTTGCTGTGTTTACCAGGGTATATATATCAAGCCAGACTGATGAAAAAGCAGCAGGCAGACAATGTGACAACCAAGATTTTATAGATGTAATACCCTGTGTCAGAGATTCTGCTGTTTGTAAGTACAGACTTCTCTGGTGTGAGGACACCTGTCAGACCTTGCCCAACTAAAGTTCTGAAACTTCTTGCATCACTGTCATGTTAATTTTTGCAGGGTTTTCCCCCATATAACTTGCTGGAAAGTGGCCATTTACTTCAGTATTTTCATGGAAAATACTGTCTAATTGAGGATTCTGAATTAGGAAATAAGGTACTTGATACACTTATTTGAATTTTCATAAATCCAATTAGGTACCTGTAAACGGTACCTAGTGGTCCAACAGTCAGTTGGTACAGCACATCTACACTGTGAAAGCGCTGCCTACAGTTAGAGGCTGTGCATATTTGCTAAGGACTGTTTTAGTCATTTATCCTGTTCAGTGTCAGGCTGCAAGGAGAGATGGGCACCTTTTCTCCACTGCAGCGGTGTTCCACATTGATAGTTCTTGTTCTTAGAAGCATGGGGCTCTATCCGTCTTCTGCAGTCTCCTCTTTATCGCTCAGATGATTGGAGAATGTAATTCATTTCACAAAACACAGGAATCAAATATTGTCCTGTTTTTGTGGTCCACTTTGTCAGTCTTTACAGGCAGTTTTAACTGTCAGAATGGAATGGAGATCACTAAGTCCACTGGTAAAAAATGCTACTGCCAGAAAGGATAAAAGGTAGCATCACAATATATTGCATCACTTGGGTGCTTTTGAGTTTCCCTGCTTTTTTAGTTACAGAATTTGCATTTTTTTTTCCTCTTTTTGTATAATAATGTAAATAATAGTGAGGCACTTAATCCCCAGTTATGATATTACACTAAAATGATGGATATAAATATATAAGCTTTTCTTCAGTTTAAAGTTTGACATATCTGTGGCATCAGATGATAGGTCTATTTTAGCTCTGCGTTAGGTTGCCTTCTGAATAGAGGTCTGCTGAAAGGCAAACTTCAAATCTCTGAATGGCCTATATGGTACCTTATGTAATTAGCCATCTTTTATTTAGCAAGTAACAAATTACATGTATTTGCATTTGGACAGAAGAATTTCAGAGTGCCAAAGATTTGTAAGTACACAATAGCTGGCGTTACACTGTAAACTGAATCAGGTTCAAGAATACAATTACTTCAGACTCTTACCAACATAATGAAAATTGAAGTGTGACCTGCTTTCTTTTGGAAATAACATTTTGAATTTCAAGCCTAATTTCTGTAAGTCAGCCATTTCAGGGTTGTTTTTGTTGTTGTGTGGTTTTCTTGCCCTTCATTTCTGTGTTAGGCTATATACTATTATAAGTAAATTTCAAATGCATCAGTATGCTTTATTAATGGGAATGGTGAGTATCCATTAAAAAAATAACACCATGCATCCAAATCCAGCACAGCACTCAGAGTTTATAACCTGCTTCGGCCTGAGACTATGAAAGGTTTGGGCCGAATATTATGCCTGTGTTCAAAGTAGTTCATATCCTGTAAAGAAAAAAGGGTTAAAGTAACTTATTTGGCCTACAAATGCGCCTATCTGGTTTAAAAAGTAGCTAACAAAGTTTTAAAATTGTAACCATGAAGTAATTGTGTTTAGTTTGTGTATTCCTGGTACTCAAAATACAATCACATTAGTGTTCAGAAACATTCAAAGTGCAGTTATGAGAGAAGGATGGTAGGTAGTGTTGCAGCCCGACACAGAAGGCAAATTTTGGCTACCTGCATGATTGCTACTACAGAGCTGAAGGGATAGTTTACTGTGTTGGAAAAAACTGATTGATTCATCACCATTTTTTTGGGATAATCAATAAACACCTGATTATTGGAAAAAACAGCAAGAGCTGGACTTTTTAATTGAAAACAGAACAGACAGTGGTATACCACAAATGATCATGTATTATAAGTAGATACCAGTACTCACTTTTGTGATGAGTTAGGAATGAGACCCCTCAGTTGTCCATGAAGCGCGTCTTGAATATTGCCAGATGAATACAGCCCAATTGGAGAGTTATAGGAGGAGCTCACTACCTGTCTTTTGTCATCAATATTTGCTGCTGCAACAAAAGGCTGGGCCCTTCTGTTGTGAGCTGTACCAATAGGCTTGAATTCCTGTACATGATAGGCAGACAAAATACACAAAGCTACAATGCACACCAAAGCTAGAAATGAGTAAAACTGACAACATCAGTAGTGTTAATCTCTGCATTTTTTACTTTTGCAACTTTGTTATTTTTTAACTGGTGCAAGCATACTATATTTTCCCATGAATTTTCTATATGCTACTTAAGCCATACACCTTCAGAGACTGTTATTTTCTTGGCTCAGGGCAAACAGAAGGCATTCCACATTTGTAATTGGCGTGCAACTTTAAGAAGAAACAAGAGGAATGAATATTATAGAAATCTGTTGTATTGGTGTCTAGGTTTTGCACTGTTTTTGTTCTTATTTTAGAAATGTATAGTTAGGTTAATTACTTCAGTGCTAATATCTGGCAACTGCATTTTTGTTACATACTAATGGAGGGATTTGCAAAAGTATGAAGATTTTCTTGTAAATGTCTTGTCTAGAAAACACATAATTTTTAGCATTTCTTTTAACTGAAATAGTCTTGATTGTACATCAGATTGTGGAAGTTCTTCTGAATTCATTCCATACTTTGAAGCATACCTATGCATCAAAATTGTGATGCTGTAAGTTACAAAAAACGTGAAATCATCATAAATAAGTAAACCCCAGAAATAGCTAAATTCAAAATCATTCTGCCTATGCTTATTTCTGAAATACAGTTTTGTTGGCCCAGATAATTTCCTCCAGTGTTTTTATGATTCAGAAATGCCTTTTTTAGATTACCTTAGCTTTTAGGATTGCTAGAAAAATTTCCAGTTGGAACAAATACAACCTATTACCAAAAACCAAAACAGGTATTTGAATATTCAAATCCATATCCACATAATAGGATAATATGAGCAGATCAGGTTAGCATGGACATATTTTTAACATCTGTAGAATTTTATTAATTCCTCAGAGCATTATTTCCTTTCTCAGACAATATCTGCTCAAAGTTTTGGTGAATCATGAAAATCTGAATGTGAATTGGCCCTTTGTTTTCAATTAAAACAATGATTTCAAAAATACATTTAGGAATAGGCCTGAAGAAAAGTCATGGATATATAGAATGTGCAACCAGAAAATGCAAACAGCAAAAAGCAGTTTTATTAAATGAAAATGTTTAGCAGCATTGCACTGTAAGAGGATACTGAAAGCAGCAATCAAATAAATGAGCACAAAGATTTGACTTGCAATTCCTTGTTTCTGTCTGATGGAACTGGGTTGCAGTTAACAAAACGTATTAGTAAATGGAAATTATCTGCTAGTGTTTAGGATCACATTTACTTAATGAAAGATATCAATGTCAAAGTATTTTAAATTGATGTAAATCCGTGTATGATACAAAACAACCAAAACCAACTGTGAGCATTGTAATTTCATCCCCTTTTTTTATTTCTTGTTAACAAATGAACAGCACAGAAGTAATAGCATGTTTACAATGTAACAGTTGTAAAACAAGTATTTGAAGTTAGTTAGACTTAAGTTCTGCTTTTTTTTTAACTCATCTATTCATATAAAATGTCAGTGACAGAACATACAGCAGTAAAAATAGTCCAGCTCTTGTGTTTATTGAATCTCATTGAATCTGTGAAAAGTCCTCCTTTAGTTCAAGCTAAATGAGAACTGGAGGTTGTTGAAATTCCTAATCAGAATGTTTGAGAATAACAGTACTGCATTTGATAATTTTTTTTTCCAGCTGACTGATGTCCTTTTTGCCAGGCTAACTGTGTTTTGCATTGACATAGGTATCAGGAATAGAATGAATGTAGCCCCCAAAGTCTGTAGAAACGCATCCAAAACAGAGTGTATGATGGCATTCCTTGGGGGTAATTGCTAAGATAGTAACAAATGTTTACATTTTGGAGGTATCATGTGACTAAAATCTTTATCTCTGAATGCTGTTGTGGAAGACAGGGTAGGTCTTATATACATGAATTAAGTAATAGACTAGAAACTAGCTTACTTTTTAGAATAGTGGGTTGGGGCTTTTTTATAGATGTTTTATACTTATTTATGTGCATAGTGTATTTTTATCTTCCAGGAATGTATAATATCTTTCATGGCCAGAAGCCTAGTCACGCTGAACAAAATATTCAAAGGCAAAGATAGAAGCAGAGAAGAAAAGCCCAGATAAAAACAATTCAATAAATTTTGGTAATGAAAACAAATTCATTTTATATGAAGTTAAAGGGATTGTAATAGAGAAAAAAATTACAGGTCATAGTATTGTTTACATCGACAGTGCAGTAGAAGGGACTTTAAAAATAATTTTAGAAAATTCAGTTTCCCATTTCGATTGTTTTATTTTCTCTTTGTAATTATATGCTTTGAGAACCTTATGTTCTAAATTGCTTTAATACAAAATACAATGTGAATCTAGTAGTAATACTTCAAGTAGTCTATTATTTCCTATTATTTATCTATCACACTGTAGGTTGCTCCAGACTAACAAAATCAGGCGGCTTTTTTTATGTGGAAATGACTGAGAGCTTTCAAGAGCAGCTCTCAGTCAGCCACTTACTGCTCTAAGTTGTTTACTAGAATTGTGCCCTCAGTTTTCTCTTCCCGAAGGAAAAAGTAGTAAGTGTTTTTATTGTACTATGACAATTGCCTGTAGCACTTTCTAAATGTCTCTTTGGAGATGCTCAACCTAATGCAAAAGTTTGCTACAGTGTAAAGGTTCCTTGTTCCATAGTTGCAAGCGGGCTCAGTACTTAGTTGCTTATCAATTTTCGCATAACCATCTCCAAGCCTCAGTAGAACAGTTTTTGTTCACTGAAGCTAAAGTAAGATTTTTTTTGCCAAATGTAGCCAAATTGCTGAACAGTTTAAAAAGTTTTATTTTCATTTATAACTATCTTTTATTAGCTTGCAAATAGAAAGCTTGTTTACAAGCACTGCTACTTTTCTGGGGCCTGCTATTTGTATTCAGTGCTCCTGATTTTCCTAAGTAAGAAAAGAGAGATACGCTAAAATGAACAAGTTTTCTATTTAGTCTTGGAAAAAGAGTTTTTCTGATTGCTCAGTGGAGGCTGCTGTTCAATAGTCTGCCAAATACCACTTAGTGAAACCTTGTGATTTACTTCTAAGTAACTATCCTTTTTAGGAATGCAGCTTTCATGCAAAGGGATTACTCTTGTTATACATGCCTACATGGTTTTCTGTATAGCTTTTTCAGTGAATTTGTTCAATTGTGATTTTGTTTATGTGTATCCTTGCTATTCCATGAAAATATGTATTTAAAATAGTTTTGTTTCTGCACTATACTATCTTATACTGCTGAAAATATGTTATTTCTGGTGAAGTTTGCTGTATCACTTAATGCAAATTTTTAGATTGGAAGGGAGAGAATTGGAACACTGAAATGCTCTATTTGAGTTTGGAGTATCTCTGTGAAAACAGAATTTGTGGAAGCATTTATTGCATAGGATTTCTTGAAATGGAATCTGCACTTACTTTTTTTTCTAGGATAGTACAGAATAAATGCTTTTACATACTTGCTTTGATCCTGGCCTTCCAGGATTAGCAGAATTCTCTTCCCTTCCCCCTCTTGAGAGAACAGCAAATGTTCATGTAGGTTAAAGAGGAATGACAAAGGAATAAAACACTAGTTGTAGACGGTAGCTAGCAAATTAACTCTTAACAATATGGAGTCTTCTGCTCATAGTTTTGCACAAGGGACTGGCTGTGAGTTTGAAGAAAGGAGGATTTCAATTTATTGAGTTTGATTATATACAGAGGTCATGACTTTGCTGATCAAAAGTAGTAAAGGGTTTCCTTTATTGACCAGTGGATGGGGTTTGTACAAATTTGTAATGTCCAGTTATGTGGTGTAGTATAAAAATGTGTAGAAGAGACACAGCATTAATGGATCTAACTGTTACATCAAAATGACTTGTGTGATGTGATGAGTGTATTGCTTTGCTGCTTGACATTTATTCCTCATTGAAGAACTTCCTTATATGATGAAGAATCTCTAAAAAAGTTACAGCAACTTAAGCTGTATTAGAATAAAAGGATATATTTTCTTTCCATAACATAACAGTGGTGATGTGTACATTTTTAAAGAAAAATGAGAATGTGTTGTAACTTGTTAATGTTTGGTTTCAGTTATAGTTGACAAAAAAACCCAAAACATTCAGTCACTTAAAATGATATTCATACATATCATAATTGAGATGGTTCATATTAGCTTAAACAGGTAGATAATGGATGAAGTGCTAATCAGATAATTTTAATGACTGCAAGAGGGATAATTTAGAATATAAAAAGGTGAATGGAAATGGTTAGGTAACTTTTAACAGTTCATACCTGTGGTTCAGCTTCCAAATTTATCTTGAAGGGATGTGCTTTGCCATCTTCTGAAACTTGTGGGGACCATAATTTAGTTCCTGCCCTGGAAAGAAAGGAAGGCAGAATTTAAATAAATTGAATTCCTATATAGTTGTATCTGTCCCTGTAAAATAAAATGCAGCTTGAAAATACGCTGTTTGTTCTATGCTTTTTTATTATTTTGACAGAAAAAAACCCCAGCAACAGCCCTTCAATGGTATATAAAGTGTAAGTAAACAATACATAAAAAATGAATTTACTATAAAAAAATATGTACTGTGAACAATGGGAAATAATTTGTTAGTAGTTACTAAATGCAAAGGGAAAGGAAAACTAGTACCTTTCTGATGTGAGGTGACCACACTTTCTACACTTTTGTTTTCTTTAATGGTTGATAGAATGAATGTTGGGTCCTCAGACTATTTTGCACAAATAAGTGAATATATTAGTAATAATCCTAACTCAGAACAGAACAACATCAGTTTTTTTATGACCACAACACCCAAGCAAAGCCTGCTTTTCCATGTAGGAGGACTGCAATTGTCGTAGTTTAAGCCCAGCCAACAACTAAGTACCACACAGCTGCTCACTCACTTGCTCATTCTCCCCCGCTCCCCAGTGGAGGTATGCAAACTATGTGTGCAATTGTAAATACAAGTTGCACAGATGATTCTTTCAGTCAGTTAGGGAGAGATAACAACATGCCAATATCAGTTACAATTCTGGTTTCATTGACAAAGTGAAACTTAGCAGACTACTTTAGTATAATATTAATGTTAAATAGTAATTTAGTACTGTTAAAAAAATATAAATATTAGCCTTTAAAAAATATGTGCATACTTCATAGACACAATTATTTTTACCATATTTTGAAAACTGCTTCCTAAGAGAGTTGCTGAATGGTATATGTCAATCTGTAATAGAACCTAGAATTGACTGTAGGGCTTTAACTGTTGTGTGCTTTGGTAATTAGACAATGCTTCTTTCAAAAAAACACCTCCATACCATCTTTTGTATTTGGAAAGGAATACTGTGGTCATCTGTACTAAAGTGCTGTGCCTCCTTGAGGGCCTTAGGTCAATCAGAGCTGCCTCGTTGTAGACAGATGAAAATGTGTGCTAGGTGGTTCTGATTAAAGCCTGAGCAAACTCAGGAGATGTGAAGATGTGGGATGTTTTTCTTGCGGGCTTTAGTTGAAAATAGGTTGGAAAAGACATTGAAGATCATCAAATCTAGACATGAAACAAGAAGTTTCTGGTTTTCTGCAGTTAAGGTAAGAGGGGGTTATATGGTTTGTTTTGTTATATGGTTTGTTTTGTTTTTAACATTGCTTTGAGAATCCTGTATTTGGTTAAATACATTGTGACCAAAGAGGCTGGCTTTAACCCCCCTCCTTTGTTACCCATTATGAAAGTCTGACCTGATGTTGCTTTCCTTAAATGGGAGGATATACTGGTAGCTTTGTATGTAACTGGGAGCAGGAGGCAATGACAAGCAGCTGTGGCTGAGGGCGTGTTAGGGCGGAGAGGTGTCTGAACGAGTGGCAACTAGTTGAGGGTTTTAGTGTTTCCCCAAAATATGAAGAACTGTTTACTGACAGCAAGCATAGGGCTTATGGAGTTGGTAGAGACAGTAGTAGGCGGTATGGTTCACAGCTCAATAGATGTGATGAGTGGCCTGAGGGAAGCTATTCTTCTTGTGCCCATGAAGACATGTTCTAAGTAGTTTTACCTGATCCAGAGTTGGTCAGGTAGGTCTGGGTGCTTGTGATTTTAAAGGTTTTGTGAAATTCTTAAAGCTCTTAAAAATAGTTGCATTATGTAATAGCCTTACTGTGTAATCAGCTGGTCAGGTAGCATCTTTCAAAAGTAAGTGGGCATGTACACATACCTCTCTATTTTCAAACAAAGCTGATGTGCAGCTGCTTTAATTCTCTCCTGGGCATCATTATGTGTCATGTTCTCTGTGCCTAGACCATCAATAGCTATGATAACATCGCCAGGGCACAGGTTGGCAGCTGAAGCCTTGCTTCCCGGTGTAATCTGAAAAAAATGCAAAAATTAATTGCTTGAGCACTATGCGTACCTGAAAATTGATAGAGAAAATAAACATCCCCATGCTTCCCTATGTGCTCTGGGGAGAGAGGGAAGGGGCCTGGAAACAACTGTATGAATTCTTACAAATAAATAAGTTCTTATTTCTGCCAGACCTTCTGTAGTTCTACTGTAAGATCACCATATGAATGCTTTAGTCATCTTACCATCAAACTAAATGGAAATTATCTTACACTTCTGCATTAAATAGTTTCCACTCTTATTTCTGTAGGTACTCTTGCTTTGAATCCTCTGTCCCAATTGCCATTGTGTAATTTGCTTGAAGAAAAAATTGGTACTTTTTCCCCTTGCAGCTCCAGGCAATAGCAGCAGAATAGAATTGTTAAGAGATTGTGCTACTTTATGTTCATGTGCATGATGTGCCATTGACTGGATAATGTAGCCACCTGTGGTCTTACCACATTTAAGGACAAATATTAGTCTAAATATTAGATAAATATTACTGGGTTTGGTTTTTTGTTCTTGTTGGTAATCTTCTACATCATAGTTAAAATAATTGAAATGCAACACAATTCTGTTTTAAAAAAAAACTATTGTAGAGAGGCCATTATCTTAGCTGCTACTAAAACTTGTTCTAGGATTGCAGGCCTTTATTTGCAAACAGGTGGCTTATTATACTACCATACCATTTAAACAGCTCTTTGGTCACTGAGTGGGATTTAGCTCCCTTAGGTGTGTATTGCCATCTTAGGTGACCTTTTATGACCAAGACAGCAACATGAAATTAATGGATGTAGCACAGAGGCTTCTGGAATTCAGCTCTTCTGGAACAGTGGAACAAAGGGGCAGATTGATTCATTCAAAATAACACTAGCTGCTTATTTCAAAGTAAATGAATCCCAGTGTGAAGGACAAAAATGTCCATGTAGTCTTACAAGAGCAGTTCTCTGCTTTGCCATGTATGAAGTAAAAAAGCTATTGGAGAGATTTTTTTTCACCATGGGTTCTGCTAAGCCAAAGCAAGTGCCATCTATCTCAATCACTAAAAGTGTTATTGGAGGGCTGGAAAACATGCTATGGAGATGTTCTTCAATTCTGGGGTTTCCCAGTTTTCCAGCAGGGGAAGAAAGGAAGCTGCCCAGTATACCTCCAATATGTTCTGAAACCCATCTATAGTGAATCTGGCAGGCTTGTTGCTTCTGAAAGGTGACAGTACTGTCAGCATAAAAGCCAGATAGAAATACTTTTTTTTTTATATGCGTTGCACTGTAAAAGTATTGAAACAGTGGCAAAATCAAACAAGTAGTCATTCTCTCCTCTTTCTAGCTGTCCATCTCTGTCAGGTGTGTCTGAATTCTCAAAGAACTTAAGTTTGGGCTTTTTTCTGCATTCCAGCATGTAAACTCACTTTTGATTTCACTCTAGCAAACTGCAATGCATGAGTTGTTATCAAGTTAGGCAAACTTTCCAAATGGGTACTTGTGGCCAGGTGGAGCCTTTTACCCCCTCATCTTCCAAAAGAATGGACTGGTATGCCTAACAATGTGTCAGAATAACCTGTTTGAGTATGAACTGAGGAAGTTGCTTGCAAATTCTAAGTCTGATGTCCCCAGAATCGTCTGTTTCTGAAACTTCAACAACTTACTGTAACTAAGTGAACTACACTGAGGGTACTTACATTATTGTAGTAAGACGGGGTGTGTGTGTAAGATGTGATCATGCTTCTCTCTTTAACCTGGAATAGCTCCTGACTTTGGATAGCATGTTGTGGACATGTGTGGAATGACAAACTGCAGCAGAATGCCTAGTGTTTGAGTGTGACTGTTGATGCTCTAATGCCCAAAATTGGCAAACCCAGCCACTCTTGATTCCCTCTCAAGAGTAAGCTTGCTTGAATAACCCTTGTATAGATTATTCAGTAGATTATGCTTTTTACATGTCACAACAATTCACCATGTCTGTGGCATACTGCAGCCATGTACTGACATAATGATTGTGCCTTACAAAGTAGTGTGTCTGTCTAGCATGGTACATTTCCTTTCAGCTGTGCCACATGTGGGACCTAATACACTCTGTGTTGCTGGTAATAATGCACAATCCCTTGGATTTTTTTAGTGTATTATCATCAGCTGCAGTGATACCAGTGTATAGTGGAATGGAGTTACTATCTTTTGGTGGAAGCAAGAAGGGAAAGAGCCAGGAGTCTGTATTTACTATTCCTTACCTGAACTTGTTCTGGGACATGTCTTTTGGGCCTCTTGGGCCTTAACACCTTGATGGAGGTGCTGAGCTCTACTCTCCAGGCCTTCTGGGGTGCAGAATTATCTGCCCTTGTATAATCCTTTCTCTTGTTTGCTCTTCCTGGGTTTGATAGTAAGAGCTGGAGATCTGCTGCTAGGATGGGGTAGGAGGAATATAGCTGGATGCCAGCTCTTTTCTCTTCCCAGTGTTTCAGGGGAGAAATCTTGACTGTTGCTTACAGTGAAGGGGGAGTAGACAAAAGAACTGCAGCCTATGTTTTATAGAAAGGGACCAGGTTGTGCACTGCAAGATTATGCTGTATCATAGGTATAATATTGATGTTGTGGGTAACTCAGTAATATAAGTTTCTTAGGAAGCTTATTAGTGACACACTAAATGTGTATTGTGAACCCAGAATTGTATTATGACTGTAGTGTTTGTTGCTTGCTCACCCTGGCTTCATGAGCTACTCGTGCTTTGGAAAAACTTCTGTCTTTCTCTTCAGGGCATGTCTATATGGTACGCCTGTTGCTTGTGTATCCCAAGTATCTCGGGTTTGGATGGATACAAGGACATGTGTTGAGCATTCAGATGTTGTCAGATTAGATAACTATTTAACCACACAAGGGCAATGTCTCCTATGAAACTTCGAAAAAACCCTCTCTGCGTCTGTTAATAGACTGGTGCAGCTCCTCATGACGCACCTTCATAAATATTTCAGGCTCTGTTTTTTTTGAAGGGAGTTGTGAATGTCTGCAGACAGGGTGGCTAAATTTAAAATTAATATAAATATTTGCATTTTGATTTGCAAAGGTTTATATTAAAACAGAACTTCAATCTAGAGTTGATAATATTTCACCATTCCCTCTAACCTCTGCAGGTTTCAATAGTTCCTGTAATGCTTTCTTTTATTTTATGAAATTCTAGGATTGCATTACTCTAAATGCTTAACCCAAATGTATCTTCTAGTCAGAATAAACTGAAAGTACTCAGTTACATTAAGACTATGATTTTGATTAGCTTCATTGATGTAATTTCTTTGCATCTGTGTAAAGTTCCATGGATGTCAAGAAACATTTTCATTATTTCTAGTTAATTAATTTCTGACCCTAATAGAATCTGAATATGTTTACTTTTAGTCCCCTCCTGTTCTTCCTACCCTCCCAGTGATTGTGATTTGTGTTTTTTGCATGTGCTTGAAATGGTCAAAACAATGGAAGAAATCGCAGATGGGTTTTTGAGATGACATCTGTTCTTTAGACAGGTGGATGATAATCTCTTATGTTGTCTGTCTCTCTTAATAAGTCCTGGTAAAAACTTTCTCTTTCTCAACAAGGACTATAGTAAATCAAACTTAATACCTGCCCAATTATTTTATTCAAAATGTGTTAAAAATAATTTCTGTTTATTTTTTTATGGCTAATAATTTTTTTCATGCCAGCACAAGCAGTCCAAATGTGAATGGGTTGTTGGTGATACCTTTTACGAAAGGAGCACCTAGGCCCCCCCCAAAAGGCGCATGAATCTTGTGAAATATTCATTACTTCTTAAGGGGTACTGCATGAATACTTAGGGACTCTTGGAATTGTATGCTGATGCAACAAAAATATTAAATAAATCTACCATTGATATTCTTGAACTTGAGCTAAGCAAACTTAAACATACAATTTTTTCCTATGTATATATTTTTTCTTTCTTAGTTCTACTTGCAGTGTGATTTTGAGTATTCCTGCATTATGCTAGAAACCAGTGGCTTATGTCTTGTAAGGCATTTAGTAGGTATGAGTCAATTGCAAAATAATTTATTCTTTAGAAAGTTACATTTATAGAAACATCTTTTGTTATTGCTGTTTTAAACTTCATTGCACTTAATCTAAACACAAAATACAAACCAGACACCACTGAAATACTTTTCATTAGAGATAATGGAAACTGTTTTTCTTTTGGAGGCCCATAAAAGGCAATGAAGGCCCCAAAACATCCAGAGATTTTTTTTTCTTTTCATTCAGTGCTTTTGTCTCCTGTGTCTCCTGTTTCTCCTAAAGTTTTCTTGTGTCCTATGAGTATTTGTCATGAAGCTACATACAGTCAAATAACAGCATTCTTATTTACTTCTGTTTAAAATAAGTGAAATGTTTGATGCATATATAAATCTGGAATAAGTAGTTAAATGAAAATAGCTTTTAGTAGTATAATATGTGAAAAGTTGATCCTTAAACTTTCTACAGACTCTTGTTTAGAAGCATATTTACTGCAAAGCATCACCAGTGGTATCCATCCTTCAAGGCTCTTGACGTTTATTTAATACCACGCATAGTGTATATATTGAGTCATAGTACTGGGCTTAAAAAAAAAGGCGCTGGTGATTTGGAGGCTCAGGGAACACACACTCAGTGTCTCTGGGGTTCTGAGAAGAAGCAAAAATATAAGGAGAGCTAATTCTTGTCTGATGTGCGTTGAACACAATTTTCAAAATATACAAGTCATCAAAATCCATAGCCTTTCTTTTGAGTCAATCTGTGTATAGATGCAGGCAGCTGACAGTCTTTTATATGCTCCATTCATCGAGTAGCTGGTTTCTTAAATAAATTTCAATTAATAGCTCAAAATCCATGAAAAATGAAGCCTTGGATTCTTGCCCCTTATTAGAGGGTAAGGCAAATTGTCTGTTTCTGAATATGGCAGAAAACACCAAAGAACTCTCCTTCATAGTCAGGACTGGATAACTTTCTAATAATTTAGTGATTTAACATTCATAGAGGTGAAAACTTCTACATATGTAAAACCAGGTGCTGTTGCCTTTGCTGGCAATAATCAGAATTTGATTTAATTAAATGACAGTCAGATTAATCTTGCAAAGTTGGCACAGAGTTTGCAAAGCACAAACTTCCAGACATGGGGAGCTGCTGCCAAGCAGTCTTCTGCCCCAGTGATCACAGAGGCTAGTCATGAAAATGATAAAATAGGGGTCTAGCCTTTAGTAGGCTCAAAACTAATTTTCTTGTCTGAATGCCTGGGGAAATCGTACCAGAGTTTTTTTGCTGCCAAGGCACTTGAATATAATTTTTGATGCATAAGTAGAAATGCAGTTAAAGTCTTAGACCAATAAAGCAATCCCAGAAATGTCACACAAAACTTGTAAGAACTGTTAGCATTCAGCTGGCTGTCCTCAGAACTAGCAGCTACTTGCTAATCTACTCACAGCTTCGTCTGCATCTCTTAACTCCAGAAAGTAAAAGGCAAAAACCTGCAAAATTAATACATGTAATATCTGGAAAGCAAATGGAAAAAGTACATACCCTGGTTATAATTAAGGGTTGGTTAAAATCTATTCCTCCTGAGAGCCTGAATCCCCAGGGTGCCGGTCCTTGGAGAATAACGTTTTGTGGCATTGTGAGCAGTTTTGTCTTGGTTACTCTTCTGTTTCCCTTGGGTCTGTGTGTGGAGCCGAGCTGTAGGAGGAAGGGTGTTGTCAGGAGAGCACCTGCCGGACAGGGCAGCTGACCCTGTATACCTCTGAAGAAGTTTTACCCATCCCACAGCTGCAGGCACTGCACTTTATCTCCACTCTTTGGGTGACGTCAGCCAGCCCCTCAGCTTCTCCACCCACCAAGGGGAGTATCAGCCTCTGACAAATAAAGCCTGAATGCTGGAAAGTGTACAACAGATACATCAGCTTTATCTGCTGCTTCAGAGTTCCCCTTAGCCCGACAATGTATAAGCTTCAGGATGTAGTGTTTATCTAGTTTCTTAAAGCAGCCCTGTTGTTCATTTGGTATCATGCTGGTTACACTGCTGGTGCTTGTTTCAACTATGTAATGCAGCAGTCTCACTTTGTACAGCATTTTGTTTCATGTAAACAGGAATATTGATAAGGAGATTTCCCTCTCCAGCTCTTGGTTTACATCTTGTCTTATTTGTAATGTGATAGTTTATTGCACTAAAAAGTCCTTCCAGCCCTTCAGCTGAGTTTTCCAGCTAGTCACTTGAGACCATGGCATGCACCAACTCTAATGGCTTGAAAAATCTGAACTGATGTCATGCATATTTCTCATACTGAGGGAGAGAAATGCAATATTAGCTGCTGATGTCTCTTCTCATTGTGGAAAGCTGAGGGTTTTTTAAGGTAGTTGCAGATACCTTCTGTCAGTTGTTAGTGTTGCTGAATAAATACTTCTCATTCTTTCGGTTTTCCTTGCATAAGCTGTCTCTGCTTTATTCTGACTTCTGCATCCCTTGTATTTTGTTCCAGTAAAAGACGGAGGACTTTCCTGTGATGATATACCTGCTCACTCATTTTCTTATCACAGTGTTACAGATTTCTTTATATGTGATATTAGAAAAGTCAGTATGGGCATAGGTACTGTTCTTTAAGCATCTCTTCGCCCAAAGTTTATCCTGTTCTAGGGCAGTATCTACAGCTCTCCTCAGGCAGTGTGACGTGTTGTGGATTTTTTAAATTTATTTTGTGTGTGTGTATATCTTTTCCCCTATTATTATTATATTATTTCCCTATATTTGTGCCCTATTTGGAAGAGTCTTTGATGGACAAGAAAGAGCAGTGAGATGGAAGAATGAAATGCAGGGCCATACCATACATATATTTTCTGTCATGGGCATTTTTTTTCAGTCTGTAGGTTTCACTATAAAATGGCTTCCACCCATTTTCCCCTTACAATTTTATTTATTGAATATCCTTATCTGTGTCTGCTACTAATGTTTTTATAAGTGAAGTCTTTCTCTGTAAGATATCCTGAGTCTTGGTGGTGTTTGGTTGGGTTTTTTGGGTTGTTGGTACTTCTGGCTTGCTGGTAGATGACAGTGTTCATGGTGGGGTTTTATATTTGTGTTCTTGTTCAGAATATTTGAAAGACCTCCTCTACCATTAGAGCTTATTTCACACCCTGATTGGAATAAAATAGTCATAACTCTTTGTCCTGGGTTCAGCAGTAGCAGTCATTTTTCTCCTGGTGCAGTGCTGTGTTTTTGACTTTTGGCCTTGGAACAGAGCTGATAACACAGATGTTTTCAGCTGCTGCTAAGATGTTTACTCTGACCAAGGACTTTCTGAGTCTCATGCTCTGCCAGCGAGGAGGGGAAGCTGGGAAGAAGTAGAGCCAGGACACCTGACCCAAACTGACCAAAGAGGTGTTCCATACCACAGCACGTCATGCCCACTATATAAACAGGGAGCAGTTACCCGGAAGGTTTAGATCACTGCTTGGGTAGGGCTGGGTATTGGCTGGTGGGTGGTGAGCGGTTGTATTCTCTTCCCTTGTTATTTCCCTTCTCATTATTATTATTGGTGGCAGCAGCAGCGGTTTGTCTTATACCTTAGTTACTGGACTGTTCTTATCTCAACCCGTGGGAGTTACATTCTTTTGATTCTCCTCCCCATCCCTCTGGAAGCCGGGGGGAGGAAGGAGGGGCAGGGAGTAAGAGAGAGACTGCATGGCTGATTTACAGCTTGGCTTAAACCACGACACGCTTTCAAAGTAAACTATCAGAAATCATGAATGTATCACAAAGATCTTGCACTGTGACAGTCATTGTGAGCTTCTAGGGGTACAGGGATGTGAAGGAAGATACGCATATTTAACGCAATAAGGCAAAGCAGGTGTTTAAGTCAGGGGGTATTGCAGTCTTGGTAGCTCAAATATTTTGTATGCTTTGAAGTTGAGGAAAAATATCATCTTGTTGCTTGTGAGTAGTGTATATACTCCAGTATGTCCTAATATGTTTTAAGGTTGCTTCAATGTATGCCTTAAATATATTGATGCTTTATGTGGTTCAGTACTGAATTACATTGTATTCGAGGTCACAATTCGTCACTAAGCAGTACTTCAGATTCTTAACCATTTCTTTTCCTCCCTGATTTGTGTTTTGAGTGGAAACACTCTCATGCTTGGTACCCTTTTTTACCTCTGTTGTGGTTTAAGCCCAGCCAGCAACCCAGAACCATGCAGCTGCTCGCTCTCTTCCCCCCCCCCGCCCTCCTCTCCCTCCCAGAGGGATGGGGAGGAGAATCAAAAGAACGTAACTCCCGCGGGTTGAGATAAGAACAGTCCAGTAACTAAGGTATAACACAAACCACTGCTGCTACCACCAATAATAATAATGAT
>WYDI02023995.1:0-26483 GCA_009867235.2 Psittacus erithacus | reverse complement strand
AAAGTTGGGGCTGTTCAGCCTGGAGAAGAGAAGGCTGCATGGAGACCTCATAACAGCCTTCCAGTATCTGAAGGGGGGCTATAAGGATGTTGGGAGGGACTATTGATTGGAGACTGTAGTGATAGGACAAGGGGTAATGGGTTAAAACTTAAGCAGGGGAAGTTTAGATTGGATATAAGGAAACAGTTCTTTACTGTAAGGGTGGTGAGGCACTGGAATAGGTTGCCCAGGGAAGCTGTGAATGCTCCATCCTTGGAGGTGTTCAAGGCCAGGTTGGACAGAGCCTTGGGTGGCATGGTTTAGTGGGAGGTGTCTCTGCCCATGGCAGGGGGTTGGAACTAGATGATCTTAAGGTCCTTTCCAACGCTAACTATTCTATGATTCTAACTAATTTCAACTGCAACAGGCCTCACTTATTGTACCCGTCTTGTCACTTTTGAATCTTGAGGATTTTTATCTGTGTAGATTTCAAACAATATCTTATCTGTCTGTTTATTACATGCTCTGTTAGTTTTATACCTGAGTGTGCAAGTTTTTCAATGTGACGTTTAAAAAAAGAAGTTGTAGCTACATAATGGTTGGGAAACAGGACAATTTTTTTTCCAACATTCATGGTGTGCTGGGCCCTACAAAAGAGGTCAATATCATTACTCCCTTTTTGCAGAAGGGCAAAGAGTCTTAAAGAGAAGTGCAATTAATTGCGGCAGGTAAATCTGCAGTAAAGCCCCAATTTCTTCATTCCTGTCAACAGACACCTTTTACCTTGTTCCTGTCACAGTTCGTTAGCCCCTTGTGTTAGTACTTACTTGTATTACTGCTTCTGTCATGCATTTTCTTTCTATACACTTTTCTGTTCTTTGCTCCTCAGCATGGCATTTGGGGTTCTTATGCTCCTGAATGGTTACTTGCAGGGACATTCTATTCTGCTCAGAATCACAGTCAAGTTTACAATACAGAGTTAAAATCATTTAAGAAATCTCAGCCCACTTCTTCAGCTGTGAAGTTAAGTAAGCACAGTTGCTCCTGGGAGATGGCTTAGACCAATTACATTAAGTGTGGAGATTAAGCATCCTCTATCAGTACACTCTTTGGAGAAATCAATTGCCAAATTGCAAGTTTAGGTTGGATTGGTGATTTTTACTGGACAGCAAAAGGGCAGTCCTTCCATATGATGTCTGAAATACCTGTTTCAACAAAAAAAGCACAAAACCTTCTCAGTTAAATCATTCTAAGAGCTATTTCAGCTGGGTAAACAGCACTTATAAAGCCTTGAATGTTTATATCAAGATTTTTGAAAAACATTCAGGCTGACACAGTTTTCCAGACTAGAACTTGCACTCTGAGTAAATAGAAAGAAGTCAATGAAATAATATAGTACTAAAATGTAACATTTTACTGGGGTTTGTTAGGCAGACATAATTATAAGAATCATTATCATCACCTTTGCTGCACTGAGCACCTGGCAGCTAACTAGAGCATCATTGCCAAATTCATAGCCAAATTTCTGTGAATGAGGAAGAATCTGCCAGAGAGAGATATTACCCCACAGGCCTTTTTGTGTGTGTGTGTTCTAATATCTTATATTCAGATGAAAACTCAAACCCTTGAAGGACTGGAGAATTCACATATGTTGGCAAAGGTTCCTCACTTTGCACATGCCCATGCCACATGAGGGTTTGGACTACAGAGTTTTCCAAGGAAATCATATAGGTGGAGAATGTAATTCCTTTGCTACTTTTGTATTCATTAGCACGACAGCTGTCAAAATAGATCTGTAGATAAATCACTTCCTGTAGGTTTTACAACAGGTTTGTCCTATCAAGATAGGCCTCCCCTTCCAGATAACCAGCTGTGTCAGATTGCTCCAGCGAAACTCCAGCTGATCACAGATCAATCGGTTTTAGGTTAACTTTGTTTACATTGTGTCCCCATGGGATGTGCTGCTGGGTGGTGTGGGAGCTGCTGACAAGCAGTCGGTGTAATACAGGATGTCAGTTTGCTTTGACAAAGACGGGGAAAGAAGTCCAGCTCCCCTCTCTTTAAGACTCTGGGCTCTATCACAGCATCTACACTTCAGTTTCCTCCTACAACCCGACCTGGCCAAACTCAGCCAGCCGGGAAAGCCTGCCCTCCACTACCTGTGCTCCTGAAAGGCAGCAGCCGGGGAATTTGTTCCACGAAGTGTCTTGACTGCTGGGGCTGAGAACAGAGCAGACGTATACAGCCGGCACTTTATTCCTATGTGCCCACAGGATAAAACTGAGGCTACCCCATGCTCTTCATGGGTGGGCAATGGCTGGTCCTGAGCTTGCTTCAGGGGTCACTGGCATTGCATCCAGCCACTGCAGCTGAAAGATGCACCCAGAACCAAAAAGCAACCACTGCAGCACAGTGCAGGGCCCCACTGACCAGCTCAGCTTCACCCTGTCACTCAGCACCACCGACCTACTGCTAGCACATCTGCTTCCAGAAATCTGCTGCTTTCTACCTGTTTAAAGAGCCATGTCCCACGATGTGGCCCTACCCCACATCAACCTGCCTTACCTACACAGAGGGGATGCTGGCATTCAGCCTCTGGGAGCTGAGGCATGCACCTGTGTCAGACCTCAGCCAGCCTGGCCCTGGCTGCAGCTTCCTCAAAGTCTGAAGCCGTTTGGGGCAGGAGCTCAGGTTACAGCCATCCAAAACCCCTGCAGATTGACTATTCCAATGCCTTCCCAGCACTTGCTGTGTTTGCAAAGCCTGCTACAAACAGGCACTCTAGAAAGAGGTGACCTTAGAAAGACTTACCTTCAGGGAGAAATTGACTGAAGTGCAGGTTGGAATGGCAGCAAATATTATTAAGATTTTTGTGTTCTTCAGGTAAAAGAAAACTTAGTCCCGCAAAAATCAAATGGCCAACATGTGCTGTTACTGTAGAGATGCTTTCAGGTTTGGAGCTGTGTATCTGGAGCAGTTTACAATAAAGACCACAAGGATACTCTGAGCATAATAAGGATACCCTGTAAATAATGTAACAGGTTGTCATGCCAGGGAAGCACTATTTTTTTTTTCTCAGAGAAGGTTTTGCTCTGGGCAAATTGTTGTCTAAACCCCCTGACAGCACTTCTGAACACTGTACATAACTTGCAATGGCTTGGGCACAGCCATCCAGGTGTTCCTGCTTCTCCCCCATGGCTTAGCTTTGCTTTGTTCCTCCCCACCTCCACAGTGTTTCATGGAGGCAATCAAATTGTTTCCAGTTAGCTTGCCTTGGAACCCTATTGCTCTGTGATTTATTTCTCTGGTGCAAAATGCATTGAGTTTTCTGAGGTATGTAATTCTCATTCACATTCTTATGAAAAACCTCAGAGAACCAAAAAATTTGTAAACCTCTAAAACTAAGTGTCATGCATCCATCTGACACAGTAACTGCTACAGTCTACACCGTGGGCAGAAATGTCAGCAACATCAGCAGAAATGAGCAGTCATTCTCATATTTACTTCAGGTGAGACCTGTTGCATTAATCACTCAAACCTATTCCTCCACTTAAGTGATTTAGGAACAGTGACCATATATCTTTAAGTTTCAGACAGTGAGTTGTAAATGGTTGTGTTTTGCTTACAAATCAGCATTCGATTGCTTGACTGCCCCTCCCTTTCTAAGCAGTATCTCCTCCAAAGAATGAAGCCTATTAATTTACTTATTTCATGGTGTCAGAAAACCTGATGGTTTGCAGATCCAGCAGGTAGGAGTTAGCATGGGTAAAAAGTTGCTTATTCCTTGAGCTACTGAGGATTTAAAAAAAGATTAAAAAAAAAAAAAAAGAAAAAAAAAGAAAAAATCCTGGGCAATGAAAGCTGCAACAGAAAGAAAAAGGAAGGAAAAGAGTTTAAGATAAACCAAAGATAAATACAGAAAGAGTACATACATGCTTCTCTGTATGCGGTTAGTTTTCATTTCAGTTTCATTTCTCCTTGCTCTTTAACAGAACCTTTTCCACCTCACTGTAACTGCTTATTTGGGAATAGAGTGCTTTAGCATTGAAAAGTCTGCAGTGTTTTCTTTGGCCATAACAAGAAGGACTGGATTTTTAGTTTGCTTTGGCTGTAGAGCTGTGGGAAATTGGCTTTTGTTAACTATGTAGCAGTAAGATGCTCTCTCTCTCCATTAGCCTTAGTAGGGCCTGCACACAAATTGGTTCCCTTGTTGGCTTTCTTAGACTTGTTTTCTGTTTGTTTTCTCAGCTCTAAAGCTCTAATATTTGTTGGTGTTCCTCTGAGCTAAGGGATTATCTGCATATGCATTTGTATCGGATGACTTAAATGTGCTGGTTTCTGTATGGAACTGTTGTTTAAAGTGCATATTAGAATATGGTTTAAGTTAAACTTCCTCCTAATTGCTTAAATTACACTGAAAGAAGGTTACTTAAAACTGCTTGGCAGGGGTAGGGATAAAAAGGCATTAAGTCTGTCACTCAAAAGAATGTTGTCAGTATGGGCCTCTTCTGATTGTCCTCAGGTCTTTCCTGCTGCCTGGTTTGGAAGAACAGTTTTGTGGTATCAAACAAAAGGTGTAGCTACTCTAATATTTCTGCCTCTAAGACAATGAATTAAGTAATGATTTGGGCAATGTGTGCTTAAAAAAAAAAGTGTAAGGATGGGGTAAATTTAAATGATACCTCCATTTGCAGCTTCGGGATTTTCTGACTCCAAAGAGGCTCTACAGTCATATGAATGGATTAGTAATTAGTAATTGTCACTGGATTTCTCTTCCACAAATCTGCCTAGTTTCCCTTGGAGCTCATAGAAACATTTAGCTTCTTATGGCAGGTCACTCCACTGAGTGGCACTCCTTTAATGGAGAAAAAAAGCTTTTCTTTGTTTGCTCTGAATTTGTTTCCTGCTAGCTTCAACTATTTTCTACCCTTTCTTTGCTGGTTATACTTTTATAATCTCTGTTATATCCCTTAGGTCAGATTGAGGAGTTCTAATTTACTTAGTTGCTTATTGCTAGACTTTTGCTAGGGTTTCTTCTCCACTAATCGTCAACACAAAGGTTTGCATCTGGAGGGGGGAGCAGACAATGACTTCAGGTGCACGTTAGATGTGAACATAAACTTACCTAAGCCATCAGATGGATACTGTAGACACTTGCTCTCTGTTGGTCACGTATATTAATACTTCAGTAATGGTGAATGTAAGGAGAGAGAAGCAGAGTTTTCATCCAAATGGCCGTAAACTGACATAGTGATGTGTTTTTTTTCTGTGGTTGGTTGTTTTTATTCCACTCCCCACCCCCAAGTGGCACCAGTAAAACAGGACTGTCAGTTATGCGTACATATGCCTGTATTCATATGAAGTGGTAACAGTTTAAATGCTAGTGCCATGAAAAAGTAAGAGCTGCTCAGTTTCAATGGAAACCCATCCAATTTAGTGTGAACACACATGCACAGGAAGTGTGGGCACTGAATGGTGCGAGGCAAGTGCTAAGAAGAAAGGTCCAGAATAATTTAGATGGCATACTATTGCAGACCTGAAGGCCTGCCTTTCTTGGTGCGCCAAGCTTTAGCACATACGCTGTGAGAAATAAGGCAATTGTATGAGTGACGAATGGGGAGAGAGCAAAAAACATTGGCAGGCGGAGGCTGTTGCTACAGAAGCGTGGAGGAGTTTGTGTGCTGTTGTCTGTCTCAGATGGTCTCTGCTCTGTCTCACAAAGCAAGTGATTCATTGCTTTTTGTTCGGGTGGGGCAACAATTAATTTCCTGGACTGCTAAAAATAAAGCCGAACAGTGACTGAAATACTAATCTTTAAAAGAAAAAAAAAAGGCAAAAAGCTGATGTCTCATGTAAGTAGCTGAACTTCTATACAGAATGGATTTATACTATGGCTATGAATAATAAATGCATTTCTTTAAATAATGAATAACTTATGCCACAATCTATTTTTACTTAATCAGTCCTCTATTTATTCCTAACAGACGTTCCTGTGCCCAATACGATGCACTAGTTTTCTTTTCCTACTGCTATTCATTCTCTTGGTACGTGGTTTTCTTTCTTGATTCATCAATATATTTTCCTCTCTGGAATGCCAACCCATCTTATTTAAAAATATCAACAGAAAACATGCTAACCTGCTGGGTCTTGTGATTTGAAAGTATTGGACTTACACCAAAAAAATCAGTTGCTTATCTATTGATATAACCAGCAGGAGGTGACTGGCAGGATGTCAGGTCTTGCTGCTAATCTGCTTTTTGTAATGAGCTGGAAAATTACTGTTGTACCATGTGTTCTGGTAAATTGGTAGTGTTGGATGATAATACACATTTTTCAGACTATGCAAATATAATTTGTACTTGTAAATGAGTTTTACTTTCTTGAGGAATTTCGATCAGGTCGTAAAACAAGTTAGCAGGGGAGAACCATGAATTTCTTGATGCCTATCCTGCAGGTCCTTGTCCTAGCAACAGTCTGCACTGGTGACTCAGTGATTCCTACTGCAGAGCTGTGCAGTGACTTCTTGCAGAACAGTCCTGTAGCTGTTTTCCCCAAGAGGTTTTATGCACGACCAGGACGGCTCTATCTAAGAAAGCATTCTGAGGGTTATTGCTTCTCTTGACCTGAGAAATGCTGTCTTCTGGTGTGTGTGGCTCTCCTAGTGGCAAGTGACTGGAAAGTAAAAATTTAGCTTAGGTTAACTGGAGACCGTGACACTAAACAGGTAGCAAACCTTGTTAGATGACTATCAGGCTATCAGATAGCTATGGGATAGCTGTGCTTCTCAATGTTGCTGTGTACCTGTGGGTTTTGGGGTGGCACAAAGGAGAGCATGTTAGGTGTAACGTGTTCAGAGTTGTGGGGAAAGTACAGGTAAGCATCCCTGTGGACAGACGCTAGTCAGCGTGCCATTACCCCTGTGCTCCACAAGGCCTGGCCATTATTATGGGGCAAAGGGTCCTGAGGGCTGTGAGAAGCAAGGGCTCAACAAACATTCTCTGGGCGAACGCCGCCGGTGCCACGTTGGCGGGCTGAAGAGCTGGGCTTCGTGGCTGCTTTCGGTGAAGGACTATGTGCCAAGACTGGAGGCGGGCGGGCCCTGCAAGGAACACTAGTAGTTCCTCGGGAAAGGCAGTGACCCTGGCACGGATCCTCCTCTATGTACTGCAGAGCGCACTTCGCCACTCATCCCCACATGGTGGAGAACGCCCATTTAAACTCTCCTAAGAAGATGCTCCTTGGGCGCGGCCACCATAGGCCAGCTACGAAGCCGGTATCTGTGGGACCTTTGCCTCACCGTTTCCCCCGAGCGGTGCTGGGCTCCCCCGGCCCTTTCTGCTCCCCGCCCCCCCAGTTTCTCTTCCCCTGCAGCACCACACTCGGAGGCCGCTGCAGCCCGCGCAGCCCCGTCTTCCGCTGCGCCTAAGGGGACCTCCCCCACTAACCCCGCAGGCGCCCGGAACGGCAGCTACCACCACCCCTAACCACCCGGCCCCGCCCGCCAAAGTAGGTCCCGCCCGTCAGCAGGACCCCAGTCAGCCTCCGGGGCTGCCCCCCGGTGCGCCTGCCGGTCCGCGGCACCCCCGCCTGGTTCCCCGCTAGGGGATGCGCCGTTTCCCACCGCCTCCGCCTTTTGGCCCCGGGCGGCGGCTCCTTCCGCCGGCCGGGCGGCGGCTCGGCGCGGAGGGCGCGGGTAGGCGGTGGGCGGGGCGGCCCCGGCTGGCTGGGGTCCTGCGCGGCGGCGGCGGGGCGGGCGGATCGGTGTCTCCTTCACTTCGCCCTCCAGTGCCAGCGGCTTCAGCAGCGCGGCCTCCTCACGGCGAGACCCGCCCGCGCCGCCCTCCCGCGCTAGCCAGGTGCTGGTTCCGGCCGCGACCGGCCCCGCGGGAGCAGAGGAGGCGGGCGGGGCTCGCCCATGTGCGAGCGGGCGTGCGGGTGGCAAGTGGGGTTGGGGGACGCGTGGAGTCCGGGGTGGCGGGGCCGGAGGCGCCTTCCCCAGCGCCCAGGCTAGCGGTGTGGCCGCCGGGGCGGGGTTTGTGTGCGTTTCTCAGCACGCGTTGTCCCCATCCGCCTCCCCGCATGGCCTCCGCAAGCGCCGCGCCATCCTCGGCGTGCGGTCCGGGCCGCGTTACATAAGGGGCGTTGGGATAGGTGCGCGGTGGGTGGGGGTCAGGCCGGGATGCCCAAGATGGCCGCGTGGAGGAGTTCACCTTGCGGCGGCAGCGGGCGCCGCTCGTCCTGGCGGCGGGCCTGGCAGTGGCGGTGGCGGGCCTGGGCGTGGGGGAAGGAGCTGGCGCTGGCTGCTGCCGCCCGGGCCCTGCCCTTGGAGGGCGCGCCGCAGCCCCATGAGTCCCGGACTGGCTTTGCGCATCCCCTTTTCGGTGCCGTTCTCTGCTGGGAGACTCTGCTCCGCCTCGCTTTCGATTTCTGAACACGTAGTTCTTTTTCACATATTTAATTTCTTTTCTGTTCTCCGTGGAAGCTCTAAATTGGCCTAGCCGTGTCTGCTAGACCAGCGTGTCCGCCTCCGAGCTACAAGTATGGAGTTGACGCGAGGGCAATGAGGTGGCTTTTTTGTTTAAGCCCTGGTAGCAGTGTAAGTCTAAAGGTCAGCGTGTGTCCAGTGTATTGTAGCAAAGAAATTTTTGAATAAGATCGGTTTCTCTGTTGTGATTTGCACTACTGAATACAATTTAAGTGCAGTTATTGCTACTTTTCTTCGTTGCATGAGTGCGCTAGTTTTTTTTTTTTTTTTAATTATAGCCTGATCTGGCCTGTATCCTGATCTTCTATATTCAAAATTGCTAGAAATCCGTATAGAAGTCCTTAGCATTGGTTTAATTATAGGTCATGAGGGAGTTTTGAAATACTGCCTCTAAGGAAAACAGTGATGTAATAATTCTGATAGCATTAATACACTTTTGTGCTCTTGAGATGTTTGGGGTTTCTTTACCTTTTTTGCAGAGGAAGAAAGGCTCTCAAGGAACAGATCAGTTAAGCCTTTTTCTTTTTTTTTTTTTTTTTTTTTTTTTTTTTTTAGGGTGGCATGAAACAAAGACCGCGGTGGAGCTCCCACTTGATTTTAAAATGAGGAATAGGGTTATCTGATAGTTGTTTTCACAGCAAAGTTCTTGTTAAATTGTACTTGTATTTGAGTTACTTTTAATGAGTAGTTTTTGAGTGAAAGATGCTTCAGAATAAGAACTGAAGAAAATTACTTCTGATTATAAGAATTTACAAACCTAGTTAACTTGCCAATATTAGAAGATGCAGGAATGATTTTTTTTTTGGCCCTGTTTTCATTTAATGGACATTCTGATTGTGGCAGTGCTTATCATGTAATGAGTATACCCCAAATTAACTCTTTGTTTCCCTTTTGTCCGTCCCTGTTGGTATGGGATTACAATAGCAGTGTGACAGTTGTACTTTGTTTTAACTTGTTACTGTAAAACTTGGATATGTAGGCTGGAATATCTGACAAATACTGGTCGGTTTCCTTGTGATGGAAAGGACGCTTAACTAGATAAAATAGCAGCATTATTATTGCTGTAGTAATCCTTTGCATTTAGACACCGATACTGGTTTATTAACTTCTCTCAGGACGTTACTGCTTAGCATAAATGTCTTCTCTGTAATGGTTGTCTAGTCAGATTTGAGACATTGAAAATAGAAGTGAAAAGCTTGTTTATTTATACTGTAGAAGCATGTCTGTGCGAAAGGCTAGTATAAAACTTAAAAATCAGAAATAATTCTTCTGAAGATGTTAGAACTAAGGCCTATTCATTAAAGGAAAGATGCATAGCTAAACTTTCTCTAAATTGAAGTGCTTATGAATTGTCCAGTTGCTGTATAGTGGAAATTTAGAGGGGAAAGAGAAGTGTTCCCACTTTCTTGTAATTTGGTCTACCACCTGCTTCTTTTTATTGAATAAGTAATAGGAGCCATTTAGTGTCTTGTCACCAGGATTAGTATCTGTTCTGCTATAGATTTTTTTTTTCAAGACGTATGTTATTATAGACTTGCATTTGGGCTGACACTTTTTAAGCTTCAGATGCTCTAAGTCGTTCTCATGTCTCTTGTTTTAAGAGACAATTTAACTATGGAAAACCAGACTTATTTTATGTTCTTGAACAAGTGATGGATGTCTTGCTATAGTGACAAGTTGTAGGGTTTAGAATTCTTTACCGAAGAAGGGGTTTTAAAATATGTTTTTAGTTGAGCTGTGAATGTAAATGTTTTTGCTTGAAGGTGGTTGAAGTTATTCTCTCATGGCTTAGGGATGTGGAATAAGGTACTCTGGAAAACTGCATTGCAAATTGTAGAAAGGCCAGAAAGTCTTGTGCCTTGCAAATGCCTGCTAGAAAAGTTTGGTTTGTTTTTTTTGGTTTTTTTTTTTAAATAGTAGCAGCTAACACAATGAGGCTGCATATGGCAGGTATAATAATTTTGGGTTTTTTTTGTGTATGTTTGTGTGTTTGTTGTGTGTGCTGTTTTTCTTTAATGTGGATGCTAACCTGAAACAAATCTCTAGTGGAATGGTGCCCTAAAGGAAATTTTTCTGAATTGGATGTTCCAGTGAAGTTTTTCCCATGAAAAGACGGGAAGAAACTTTTTGAGAGGAAACTTGAGAGTACTGCACTTGTTATTTTTGATGTTCTGAAGATACTTTTCCATTTACTTAAACAAAAAATCTGACAAAAATGATAGTCAGTTATGTTAATCTGACTTTTTCTGCAAAACAAATGTGACCAATCAGTTTGAAAAGATAAGTGATTTTTTTGTGTGTGCCTTTAGCCTTTTTGTGACTCTTATCTAGTGAGTTTCCTTGTCCCTGTGTCTCCTCCACACCCTCTCTACAGAGCATGGGGGAAGTTACTAATCCTTTAAAATGCGAAGTTTTCTGTGTTTTTTGCACTGTAACAGTGGCCTTTTGCTATTGAAATCTTGGGGTAACAGTTACCCAAAGGAAGGTACAGATAGAGTGTATCTTCACAGGGAGGAGAACTGTACAGGCCCATGTGAGACCATAGGCTGCTATCTGTCCATTGGGCCAGGGAGCCTGAGTCACAGCTGGTCTCGAATGACAGGTTCTTTAACAGCAAGATTGCCAGAGGCTCCCTGTCTTAGAAAGGGACTTCTGAAGAGTGCTTTTCTCACTGACCCAGCGCTCCTACTACTTGCTTGTTTTAAGGTGACAAGGCAACCCCCCAAATTTCAACTGCTGTGTATTCTAAGGAGGGAGGAAACTTCAAGAGGCTGATTGCTAGTTAATAGCATTAGATGTTCCCTTTTAATTTGTATGCTGCCATTTAAAATACAAGGCAAATGATGTTGCAGAACAGATATGCACTCTTGTTACATTTTGAAAATAAACTCTTGTAGGTCCCTACGGCTAATTTTCACAAGCATCTGTCAAATTTGACTGTATGGCTCAAGGACAGTTTCCAAGTTTCCTCGTTTTTGGTAATCACTTCCAACTCTGGAAATATGAGCTGTTTGTTGATTTCTGATAATTAAAGATGTATGGAGAAATCTACTTGAAAACTTAAGAATTGAATGATCTTGTAATGCCTCTTTTCTACAAGCAAATTACTTAAGCCAAGAAAAACACTGTTCACAGTGACCATCACTGTGAAAAATCTGTACATGTTTCAGAGAATACATATATTAAGGCATTTAAGAGAGAGATGGCTCAAATAATTATAGTATCTGCCTTAAAGAGTATCTTTGAAGAGTTGTGGTAGCATTTTTTGTACGTGCAGTCGTAAAAGGTTCACTACTAATTAGCCCATTACCTTTCAGCTCCAATGGCGATTCCTCCATCGTATGTAGACCTTGGCAAATCTGCCAGAGATATCTTCAATAAAGGATATGGTAAGAATAGTACCTTTTATAAAACATGGTGTTTGTGGTGCAGCAGTGAATTGCCTTTTTAAGCCTATATGTGAAATTGAATGCTTGAATTCGAGTTTCTGGGGAGGGGGAAGCAGTGGTGTTCTTAGTATCATTACGGTCAATTAACAGATCATTGGTGGCTTCTTGTGGGCTGCTCTGATGTGAAGTCTGTTAAATATTACTGCATTAGCTACATAAATGTCAGAGGTGTGCAGGCCTGCAAGGATGTAAGTGTCATGTGTAATTAAACTTAGGAGTACGCTTTGTTTACCACTCTGAGCCACAACATCTGTTGCTACAGAGAGGGGTACACACCACTGCAACACTAGCCTTTTTTGGAATAGAAAGAGGAATAGTTATTGGGATTAAGAATCCTCCAACATTTTCAAATGTTTTAATACCAGATGGTTGCATAAGTAAATTCTGCTTTGTTACAGTACTATATCTTTCTGGTCTTTGGGAATGCATGTGGGGGCTTTCTCACCAACACAGTCACTCAGCTCTAAGGGTAACAATGTGAATTGATAATCCCATAAAGCCTACTTATATTACGGTTCCAATGGCTGTGTATTTCCCAGTGACTTCACTTTTGCAGTTTGTTTTTGCTTTGAGATATTTATTCTTGGTGCTGAGAGAGGAGTTTTATGTACTGGGGTAGCTCTTCAGATGCCATTGACTACAAAGCTAATGCCATCTGAGAAGCAGCAAAGGATGCATTTTGTCTGTCACTGAATTTACTTTTGGAAGTCACTGGTAGTTAAATGTGCAGTGTGTGACTGAGAGGTGACTGCTTTATGTGATGATAACAGAACAGAGCTGTTGGCTTGTTCAAGAGTACCTTTCTCTACCCACTGTGGCATCTAAAACTTAAGAATGTTACTGAAGTCAGTCTCTGGTTGGTTTTGTACATGTATGTGTGTCATAGCAGTCATACTGCTAAGACTGCTTGGAAAACCAGCTTCTTGGGAAATGTGCGTGGTCTTAAAGCCTTTTTGTGTAACTTTGACTTCTGTTTGTTAAGGTTTTGGGTTGGTGAAACTGGATGTGAAAACAAAATCTGCAAGCGGAGTGGTGAGTTTAAATACCTCTTAATAATTCTGTTTGCTTTTTTTAATATGTTCTGATGTTCTATTAGAAAGAATACCTTCTAGATGCTGTTAGTAGTTTATAGGTTATGTAAATTATACATAAATTATAAATAAATCTTGGTGTAAAATCATTTCAGAAGCCCCTAAAGATCTGACTTTATTCTGAATTTAGCAGGGACGTCGCACTGTTTCATAATCTTCATAAATAAAAAAGTTCATTATTTGTCCCTTACGTCTGAAGGTGAACAAATAACTGACAAATATATGAAGTATGTTAATATATCAATGATAGTACACAGAATTTATTTCTAAAGTATTTTGTAATACTATTTATATTAGGAAATTTCTGGCATCTTCATGCTTGTGTGAAGTAGTTGGCAGTGAGTTCGCATGTTGAGTCTTTCGTTCTTCTTTAAAGATACTAATTTTGTAGTAACGTTTGTGCAAGGTGTCTTGGTCATCCAAGCAGTGATTCCTGTAACTTTTTCTAGGGCAGAACTTGCAAGATACAAGGGTAGATTTTTAGGGGAGTTTATATCTGGAAGCTTTAACAGTGTAACTGGCTATTAGAAACAAGGTGCATGGGTTATGTGCTGTGGTTTTTTTTTCTAGACTTCTGTATCCCAACTGCAACAGTTTGCAAGACCTCGATTATAGATGTAGTTGTTCTTATTTTACTTTGTTTCTTTTGAGGACTACCAGTAATACTGATAAAGCTCTGAAAAATCTAAGCCTTCATGTGAATTCTGTATCAGTTATAAGCCATAGGAGTAATTGCTGGCATGTATGTACTGGAAATGTTTTAAAGCAGAGATAAGAGATAGTGTAATAATTAGCTGCCTCTGAAGCTATTACCACAAGGGTTGCAGTCACATATACTTGTGTAGTAGAAATAGCACAAGGCAAGAAATTAAAGCTGAAGGTATAAGGACTTGAAGTTGTGTAGTCCCTGTCACTTGCCAAGAAATAAACCTTACCAGAATTACGCAGCTGTGTGGATGGATGATTTAGAGGTTCACTAATGTGATAGAAGTAAATGGCTTGGTCATGGTTAAATTTGATCAGCCACTATTAAAGAGCAGTCTCATCCATGCTTGTGAGGCGCAGTATGTCTTGGGCTGTGAGAATATGAATGCTTAAGGACTTCAAACCTATATTTCCTTCTGGGGGAGGTGAGTGTGAGGAGTTGAAAGTAATAATGTGCCTGGAGGAAGTCAGAGATAAAATTTTGATTTATGTGTTTTAAGAAGTTGAAAAAATAAAAATCTTTAATCATTAGGGCAGTATTTCAGTGGAAATTGCTCTTTAACATGCATTTGCAAAACAGATTGCACTCTTGCTAGTTATTGCCTTTAGTTTCTGAATAGATTATTTGTTTCTGAGAATTGAGTGGAGGCATTGCAAACTACTTAGTTTAACAGGGAGATGAGAGTGAAATTGCTAACTTTCAACTACTTTCAAGAATTCCAAGTAAGACTATACACTTACCTCATAAGTCAAATATGAATGTTCTTCCTGTGTGTCATTAAACCAAAGTGTCAGGGGAATAGGAATTTGGTAGTTGCCAGTAAAAACACATGTGCTTATGGCTTGTGTGAAATGACTGGTGCATCAGTTAGACTGAGAAGTCTTACAAAGCAGCAAAAATCCCCTAACAACCAAACCCCCCCCCCAATTTGAAAAATGATGGCATTCTATGACATTGTATGGTTGTACGTAATTTATCTGTGAAGGTGGTTGACTGGAATAATGGAAATACCTCTGTGACCTTCAGAGAATTTTACTGGAGTTGCAATACATGCCTTAGAGTGTTTCTGGGTCTTGATTTGATGTTTAACTTGTTCCTTAGGAGTATCGACTTCACCTTATGTTTCAAGAACTTGTTTCTGCTTTCAAGCAGAATAGTTACGGTAACTACTGTCTTGCTTCTGAGTTATGTTGCAACCCTGTACATTTTGTAATAGTGGCAGAAACTCTGCAGTGTGATGAGAAGTGGGGACAGGACTCCATGTGACACGAATTGTCAAGTTCTTGTCCATGTTGTTCCCCCTTCTCCCTCCTCAAGTTGCCTAACGTTGTTAAACTTGTAGCATAGAATAAGATGATCTTGGTATTTCTGAAAGAAAGTCTTTTCCCTTTTGGCACCATATAATACTTCCAGGATCCCATTTATCTTCTGTATAACATGGACACTGTCTTTTTTAGGAATTCACAACATCTGGTTCATCTAACACAGACACTGGAAAAGTGAATGGGAGCTTGGAGACCAAATACAAATGGGCTGAGTATGGGTTGACTTTCACAGAAAAATGGAACACAGATAACACTCTGGGAACAGAAATTGCAATTGAAGATCAGGTAATAGATTAGGAGAGTATTTATTTGTTTTTTGTAACTAGCGGGACTAAATTTATAGCTCTGTCTTCTCCCCCTTCACTTAGATTGCCAAAGGCTTGAAGTTGACATTTGATACAACTTTTTCACCAAATACAGGGTAAGAATTATTTAATCATTCAATCTTATTTAGGGCAGTTACAACACCCATAGTCTGTCAGTGTGCATCTGGTCTATTGTAATGACAGAAATGTTTGTATGGTTTGCTGTTGAACCGAATTAGCAAATCCCAGTGCTAAAGGCTTCTGCTCTTGAGCATCACATCTTATTCTACAGAGTTAGTACTGGACATTTCACAACAGCACGCTTTACTTATTTTCTATGATAGAAATATTTGAAAGATTATAGGAGGTATGAAAATGCCTCGGCATCCATACAAAATGCTTATTTGCTGTACCCCTGTGCTTTCTTGATGCCCTAGCTGTGCTTTGGCTCAGTCTAGAAGATGCATGTGGATGTATGTACTCATGTATATACGTTGTGTAGAGTTATAAGGCTCAAATTTGGCAGTTTAAGAAAAATCATACCTGAAGATAATTGTTTCTCTGTTTCAGAAAGAAAAGTGGTAAAATTAAGTCAGCTTTTAAACGTGAATGCCTAAACCTAGGTTGTGATGTTGACTTTGACTTTGCTGGACCTGCAATCCATGGTTCAGCTGTCTTCGGTTATGAAGGCTGGCTTGCTGGTTATCAGATGACTTTTGATAGTGCCAAATCAAAATTGACAAGAAATAACTTCTCTGTGGGTTACAAGACTGGAGACTTCCAACTGCATACTAATGTGTAAGTACTGAAAATTGTGTCCAGCTTTACAGAAGCAGACTTCTTTACCTTTCCTTGTAGTTAAAATACAAATGTTTGAAATAGGAAGAGGTGCTTGCAAGGCCATTAAGTGGAGTGCATTTTTCAATAGGAAACTAAATAAATGGTAAACTGGTTACTTTGTATCTCTCTGTTTCAAAACAGTAAGTACCTGCAGCTTGTTAGCGCTTACAGCATGATGTGCAGCTTACCAAATACTGAAGTACATCCAAATTGGAAGTGCAGTAGTTCAGTTATGCAGAGCTGATCTTAATGCTTTTTCCAGCTTTCCCATTACATTGAATTACATCTGACTAAGGGCAGTGTATTTGTTAAGAGGTAGTAATTAGTGCTGCACTGTGTAAGTAGGCCAGTAGTAGTTCCTGGAGCAGGACTAGAACTTGCTTTTTGGACTTCTTGAGTAGGTTCACCTTCTTGTGTGTCTGGTATGAAAAGTGCATTAAACAATGTAACTAAATGAGTATAAGACATCTTGTTTATAAACTTTCTTTAGACTTGCCACCTTTAGATCTTAAATGTTCTTCAGAGCAAGGTGATCAAAACCTACTGAAGAACATGTTGTTTTTAATCCAAGTCAATAAAAATTGGCATGTTTCTAGTGTGTTTAGTTAGGAAGTGACATGATTTTTGAGGTAGAAGTTTGTCCTTTTGGAGGAGGAGGATGGGCATTGTGTGTCTCTGGGCTTCTGGAAGTTGAATATGGGAGGAAGCTGAAGAACACTTTAGTGTGGACTAAGAATTAAATTCCAGTTTACTAATGTCAAATATCATGACAGAACTTTTTAAAAGGGTCATCTAATTCTTTAGGAATTTCATATGTATTCAATAACCATGGAGTTCAGAATGCCCGCTTCCTAACTATTAACATTTATCTGTTAGTTTTTTAAGAATGTGATGTGAAATTATATGCAAGTACTTAGTTCAGCAGTAGTGCAAGAATTAGCTGTAGCACTCTGAAATATCTTTTTTTTCCATGAATTATTGAAGTTTAATTTTGTACTTAAGTCTTTGTTTGTCTCCTCTTCACTTGTTGAAACATGTGAATTCTGAAAGTCTCAGTTGTTTCACATGTAAATAAAAATTTCAAGTAGATAAAGTTAGAGTTATGTAAATGCAGGAAACTAACTTTTTGCTTAATTTGACAGCAATGATGGTTCAGAATTTGGTGGGTCAATTTACCAGAAAGTGAGTGACAGTCTTGAAACTGCTGTAAACCTGGCTTGGACAGCAGGTAGCAACAGCACTCGCTTTGGCATTGCAGCTAAATACAAGCTGGATTCCACTGCTTCAATCTCTGTAAGTATTGATCTAACCAAAAGAGTTGCATTAAACACTGTGCACTTTCAGTTTCTGCAAATCTGTGTGTTAGTATAAAAGAATGTAATAGGCCAGGGAGCTGCATAGGATTTACTCTTGCAATGCAGACAGTTATAATTAAATGTAATGTAATACAATAAATTTAAATACAGTGTAAATTATATTTAAATAAATATTCAATGTGTTTAAAGGCTCTATTGCCGCATACAGCAGTCTTTTAGAATCTGTCAGATGTGCTACTCTAGAGAACTTCTTGTATTTTAAAAAAATTGGAAAAAAAAAACCCCTTCATGTCTAGTTCTGTAACTTTACGTAGTTTTTTTTTAAAACCAGTTTTGGGGGAGCTCTGTCATGTTCTATGTAGGAACTCTGGTGATACTCGTTAAAAAGGTGATATACAGAGAAGTTTTAAATGTTACAAAGTTAGAATTGAACGTGGATTGTTGGAGTCATCCTGTAGAGGAAGTGATTCAAAGTGAGATAAATAATTTTGCACATATTGTTTATGGTGATACTATGAAATGTTTGCTGCTTGACTGATTGGACCTGCAAGATACCATTTTATTTGTAATAACACAAATGTGGAGGCTTCTTCTGAAGTGGCTTGTTTTGAGCCACTGTGGTGGTAAATTGCTGTGGTCTTCTGAAAACAGGGGAGTGGGAAAGGTCTCCTGCCAAACTGCATTCCAGTAACAGTTCTCCCAACCCTTATGTTCTGTCTGCTCTTAAACATGTTACTTCAGCTGTAAGTTGGGGAGCAAGGGTGTATAGCTGGGAGGAGAGAATCCAATAAGCACAGAGACATTGAAAGAGCAAGTATAATTTGATTAAGTTGATAATGACAGTATTGCCATAGTTATTCTGGCTTCTGAATGATGATAAAAAACTAACCAGTTAAAGCATTTCAATTGCTTTGTTGTGTGTGTTTGTGTGTTTTTATTTTTTATTTTTTATTTTTTTCCCCCCAGGCAAAAGTGAACAATTCTAGTCTAGTTGGAGTGGGCTACACCCAGACCCTGAGGCCAGGTAAGGGTCATTCCATGAATTATGTCACATACTTAACTTTTATTCATCACAAAGAAAATCTTTGGGATCTACACATTCATATGCAACTGCTTCCCTCTTCAGAATAATTTTGTCTTGAAGGCAAGGTAAATGTGTTGTAGTACCTTATCTTGCATATCAAACCTTTAGCTAAGCAAAACAAATTCTATTGTATCTGATGGTGTTTCTGCAACATAGTGTATTGAATGATAGCAGGTCTTGAAATAATCATTAATTGCCAAAAGATCACACTTCCTGTGCTTTGTATTTAGTAAACACTCCAGAACTTAACTTGTTATAATTAAATATGAAAACACCTGCTAATGCTATATTACTATTGGTTAACTCCTTATTTGAAAACCAATAAAAATCATCATTTCATTCCATCCCTTCTTTGGTCAAGTATCTTTCTATGCATGATTTTTCTCCTTTGCACACCTTGATGTGGAATAGAGGTCTTGTACTTACCAATTAGAGACTATATCTGCTTTATAACATCTACAGAAAACTTTCAGCTTGATTCACATGACTAGCTTTAAATAGGTTTAATGGGTAAATATTTGTAGAAATCTTTTTGAGAAAAGTAATGAAATAGGAAAACAGCTACATCTGGGACTTGCAGGGACGGAAGTTCTGTTGGATGAAAGCTACTCTGATTATATGTTATAAATATGCTTTTAAAAATCTTACAGGTGTGAAGCTTACATTGTCTGCCCTGATAGATGGAAAGAGCATCAATGCTGGTGGCCATAAACTTGGTCTTGGCCTGGAATTGGAGGCTTAAAAAGGTGAAGAAACTGCTGCAGAGAAGGGATATCAGAAGAATTTGGCCTTAAAATGTATTTCCAATGTGACCAGCAGGCTTTTCTTTATTCCCCCCCGCCCCCCAAAGGAGGATGACCTAGGACAAGAGCTGTATTTGAAGTATTTAGACAGTTACTTGTTAGCTGGTTTCTAGTTAAATTGGTTACCCATCTAGTTAAAATTCTGCATTAGTGCAGTCACTTAAACATTATTTAAATGTATTTAACTGTTTAATGCGCTACCCACAAATAATGAAATAGACATTTATGAAAACCGTACAATTGTGTGCATGTTTGTTTTTATGTTCCTTTTAACATTTGATATTGCCGTTGAATGAAAAATGGATCAGCGGATGTTTTGAAATGAGGTCAACAATTTTGTTAAATCACCTGAAGAAGAAATACTTTGGTATCCCAAGACAAATTATGAATAAAATGAATACACACACATACTTGTGCCTCAGATACTTTAAGAGTCAAGATATAAGGGTAGTGCTGAGTTAAGTTTTAACTTTGAATTTAAAATAATCCAAGAAGTAGTGCTCTGTACCTTTGTACTATTAAGGACCCACACTCATGACCACACTTTGTAGATGGTTTTCATCAAACAGTTGGATCCTCAAGCAAGTTGAATGTGTTTTTCTGTAGGTAAGATTTGTTATAACACAACAGTTTAATTCTCCCTGTGTTCCACGGGCAAGATTTATTGCAGTACTAGTTGGCCTCTTGATGCAGAGTGCAAAGTGATGTATTTGGCACACTGAGATATTTTAAGAACTGCTCCCTGATGCTGTTGCCGGAGGGGTGAAAAACCTCACCACAAACACCTTTTGCTAATATTTGTATGAAGTGAGACGTATCTCTGCAACTGAATGTAACAGTGTAATGGTGTTGCAGCCTACTTACGCCAGCTGCTGTGAGAGGTTTCTGCTTGAAATGGCTGAAATAAAGGCTTCATTTTAAATGGAGATGGCAGAAAATGCATCCGATTTTGCTTTCCTGTTGACAACTATATCTTGGCAGATACCCATTTTAAGTTGAGAAACCTGCAGAATAATGGTAAAACTCATCCTTTCCAGGAAGGATTAAGAAAGAAGTTTAAGGGATAGTTGGTCTGTGAACATAATGTCTTTTTAAGGTCAAGTGTAACTAGCTGTGAATGCTTTTAATATAAAATATACATTTAAGAAGGGGGCTTTGTTGAGTTCAGGGGAGTGCCTGGAGCCTAATTCTTACAGTCTCTCATAACTGGGAAGATACTTAGTCTTACAGTCTGGAGTTCACAGCATCTTCCTTTATAGGGTGGTCAGCTAGTTTATGATCAGGAAGCTTTGTCTCTGGTTTGCAAGCTGTGTTCAGTTCATGCTGGATTAGACTTCACCCCCGTAGAAGTCCTAATGATTTGCTCAAGGTCTTGAGTCATACTGCATTGTTGTCCTCAAATTCTTGAATTAAGTACTGTGTTGTAAACTGTGTTTAGGCTTTAGCTGTGGAAAAGATGAGCCATCTTTGCAGAAGATAGAGTGGAGCTTAAGCTTCCAGCTCAGGCTCTTGAGCAGGTTTGCTAGTCTGATTGGTTTTGTAATGTGACTGTGACATAAGGTTTGGCAGTGTTTGTGCTTGGGAGTACTTTTACTGCTGTCACTAAATGCCTTTGTCTGAGGAGCGCTTCCACCACTTTGTGATGGAAGAGGAATGTAAGGTGCAATTCATTGCACTCTTACTGCATGGTAACATTTGCAAACTGTACTTTTAGTTTGAAGTGTTTTCATGTACTAGATCTCTTAAAGCTAGTGACTGTGCAGCCAAACATACGACTTCTAGTGTGGGTTCTCGGTTTAGTACAACTGTGTTTGCTGCTTCACAAAGTGTGTCCAGGCTTCTTCTCTTCAACTCTTCATACGTATTAGTAATAGAAAGCTTTAACCTATTCATTTTACTCTGTTCTTATGTGGATCACTTTACTTGTCCTCACCCTTTAAACCTTAATTTGTTATAATGCTGATAGGCAACTGGAGAAATAAAAGGGCTCAGCAATAGTTAAGACAACTGTGGAAATGTGAGTTTTTCTAAAACATTCTGTCATAAATCACTACTTTGAGCATGAAAAGGAAATTCAGTGACTATCTCTTGACATCTCTCAAGTGAGGCTTATAAAAATGGCTTTCAAACTTTCAAGTGTGTTAGAGAAGCTGCGGTGTAATTGGAGTTTTGTGCAAAGGAGTGCCAGTAGTTTAAGTAGGTCCCTTTTGTTAGACCATGTAAAAAGCCTTAATAATAGCTTTAAGTGCTAGCCAGCCTTTTGTCAGGTGTCATTCTGAATAGACAAAAACACTTGAGTTAACCAATGACCTGAGCATGGCTGTGCATCTTGTTTGTGTGAACTGTAGCATTGCATTCCAGCCTGGTGCAGCTGGAGTAGGTACTGTCTGTGTGCTTACCACAAGGAGAATTAATCACGCTTTCACAAATAAAAATCCTTTCTCGTGAGATCATGGTGCCCTAGTCTTGAACATTTACATTCTCATTGTGCTGTAGAAATTCTCCAGGTTGTTTCAGTTAACCTTGCACTGTTCACATGGTTCAGCTTGGTGTGGTTATATTCTTGAATCTGCCTCTTGCACAATGGTTTTTCAAAACCAGGGAATTTGTTTGGAACTATTTTAGAATAGCCATGGAAACTTCAACCCTCAGCACCATGGCACAGGTTCTTTATCCCTGGGATAAAGCTAGGTGGTAGTAGAGTGTGCTTACTGCCCTCTAATGTCCTGTTCTGGCGTTTGGTTTGTTACGGCAATAGTCCGTTTCCTGGGCACAAAGATGCATTTAAATGTACAGTAACTGTGCTTCTGTGGGAAGTATAACCTAGCAAACAGAAGGCAGCCCATGCACGGGTGATTCAGCCTGGTTTATGTCAAAGGTCCTTGTTTCCTTACTGTACCAGTCAGCGCAGATGAAAGTAATTCTGTGCAGGGTAAGCCACTAATGATGACAAATGGTGGGTCACGCCTGCAGCAGTAGTGTCTTAATGGCAGATACAAATGCTTCCTGTGAACTGGCAGAGAGGAAAACCCAAAAAAAAAGCTGATGTGGTTGTTATGTGGGGGCCCCTTGTGTTGCAAACGGTTTTGTGTTTGTCCGCCTCCTTTTGCAGTGGAATATTTCTCTTCCTGATCTGGAACAGAAATAAAAACACTGATTATATCAATCATTGTAATGTGTATTCATTGTATTTTAGTTACGTCTTCCTTCTCATGATTGTTCCTGGGCCTGCCTTTTAGCTGTCCATTGTACTCTATCTTTCCACATGCTTCTGGGCCAAATGGTAATAAACTACTGGATTAGTTTTTGTGAGCATAACATACAGCATCTTCTGCTGTAGCTGTGAGTTTGATACTGATGCTCATATAAAAGAGGCAATCTTTTTGTGCAGCAATTTCTGAAAAATAATATGCAATTGAAACTCAAAAATGCCATTAGATGTGGGATGTTACACATAGATTTGGGTCAAGTCTGCGCTCACATTTACCTACTGGTGTTGGGAAGATTGCTGACAGTCCTTTAAAGATAGCAAGCAGTCAGAATGCTTCAGCTTCAAGTATTTGGCCTTTACTGCAGCCCATGTTTTTGAATGAGAATTTTCTGCTGAAACCAAAGCCATGGCAATACCTGCAATACACTTCATGTTGGTTAACACTAGCACACATCAGAAATGTTTCAAAGCTTTGTGGGTGTTTTCATGGGATGTTCTCTGTCCGTGGGGGAAGATCCTAGTGCCAGTTGATTTTGTTTAATGGTTTTGCATTGCTAACAACTCAGTACCATTTTTGTTTACTTTGCCCTGTGCTCCTAAGGCCAGGCTAGTCTAGCATGAGGTGCCCCTGCCGGTGGCAGTGGGGTTGGAACTAGATGATCTTGCATGTCCCTTGCAACCCAGGCCATGCTATGATTCTGTTAAATGCTAAAGGGCTATTGCACAGACCTGGCTAATCTTGGTGTCCTTTATGGGGCTGGTTTGGGTGTGCTAGCGTGAGCCAGCTACAAGTGCCAGCCTGCTGCTGTGCCTAGTGCAGGTGGGGTGACTGAGGGAGGAGGCGGCTAATGAAGAACCAGAGAGCTTTGTCCTTGGATGTTTTATTGACCGGCGGTGCATGGCATTACTAAGAACACTCCTTAACTGAACCTTCACTTGGCGCTCGTAACTCCTATGTAAGAAATCGTGAGTTTTGCTAAGCTGTGTTTATGCTTGGCTCTCACGTGGGGAGGGGTGTTTTTCTCTGCGTAGATGTGCCCACGATGTTTGTCCTTGCAGCTGCTCAAAGAGCATTCCTGTAACTTACTACTCCTAGTGTCCGCGTCCGTAGCTTCCTCGGCAGCGGCTGCAGTACCGGCCTGTGTCACCGTCCCTGCACACAGGCCCGGCCGCAGGGCCGGGGGGGCGCATCGAGCCGCGGCAGCGAGCCGCAGCAACGAGCAGCAGCAACGAGCCGCAGCAACGAGCCGCCCGCCCTGCCGCGGAACAACGGCGCCGTCTGGTGGCCGCTGGCGTACTCTCACCCGTCTCCGGGGAGCCGCACGTAACTAGCGCGGGTGTTTCTCGGATACCTCTGCTTAGCTGGCCGACAGAGAGAAATCGGCGGGCAAATAACCGCGGCAAGGCTAATTCGTTCTAAGGCAGATTCTGAGCTATGGGAATAGAACTCGAATAGCAAAACCACTGCATATGCTAGAATTTGGGTGCCCTCCTGCCCCGTGTCTGAGAGCCAGGCAGCTCTTGATGACCTCTAAAGGATCAGTTGGTCCTGTTCTCTGTATTTGGCTGTCAATGGAGACTCTAAACAAAATTAATTAATAAAGCAGGTTATTCTCTCTACTGCTGCTATGCGTCTGGCTTGGCAATACCCTTATAGAAATCTCAAAATGGTTCAAGATCCCTGGATTTGGAGATGTTCTGGCCACCCTCGGCTTTGCAAAGCGCCTGCTGAGAAGACGACAGGGCATACTATCTTCGGAAGAACAGAAGACAAAGGGGAAGGATGCAAAATGTTCCCTCACTTGTGGTCCTCCCATGTCTGGTGGCATCAGGCACCGTGGTGAGGCTGGACCAACTCTGTGGTGGCCACATGGCATGCCAGCATTGCTTGGCATATGGCTGTACCCCAGGTGTCTTGCACTGCTACAGTCTAGGTAGGTCACAAACTCTTCCCCCATCTTTGCAATTAATTTGAGTCCCAGTCAAGCAAGTGGAGCATGAGGACAGGGATGAAAGCCCAGCAAGTCTGCTCAAGGCCTGTCCCATGAGGATAACTGTGGTGAAGCACATGTACCCTTATGTTTGCTTGAGCTGCTGGTGCTCTGGGGCACTGACCTTCCCTGAGAAGCAGTGGCATGGTGGCCAGCACCGCTGTAAGTAGCGGCTATACCACCCTCCCCTTCAGATGGAAGGGCTGTTAAAAGCTGTCGTGCAGGATATTTCAGTGGAAGGTGGGGAGCGGAGACAACTTCTGCTCACAGACAGACAAGGTTTTGTCTTTCCCAGACAAAACCAGAACACTAGTGTATCCATGGTGCCAGGCAGTGAGCCATGTGACTGGCACTGCTGCCCTGGGCTCCCCACTGCCTGCTCCTGGAGGGTGCCTTACTGTGTTCTGCTCCCCTCTTCGGGAAGTTTGAGATCCATAGGGCAGTAGAAGGATTGATGAGGATGATCAGGGGGCTGGAGCACCTCCCATATGAAGACAGGCTGAGAAAGTTGGGGCTGTTCAGCCTGAAGAAGAGAAGGCTGTGTGGAGACCTCATAGCAGCCTTCCAGTATCTGAAGAGGGCCTATAGGGATGTTGGGAGGGACTATTCATTAGAGATTGTAGTGACAGGACAAGGGGTAACAGGTTAAAACTTAAGCAGGGGAAGTTTAGATTGGATATAAGGAAGAAGTTCTTTACTGGTGGTGAGGCACCATGATCTTGCTATGTTGAATGTGTTGGGTGGGTAACAATTGATCATGGGAATCACCTGTTATCATTTTCACTTCTCTGATTAGCACCATGTGCTTTGCAGAGCAGAGCAGGGGGTGTTTCTGTCTTCCTTTGTTGGTGGTGCTTGATGGGTATCCTTTTACCTGAAGAAAAGCCTGCTCATAGTGAAGGAGAGTATAGTGGCATTTGCTGTAGTGGGATGAAGGCTGCTTGCTGCTGTACCTGGGAGGCTCATCAGTTGGGCTGAATGGAACCAGCTCTGACAGACATCCCCATGATGTAGCAAGTAAGATGGTGGCCCTCCAGTCTTTGTTGGCAGAAATGGCACAAGGTGAGAGTGAGTGGGCAGCTCCAATGCTTCAGAAATCAATGAAGCATTGTTCCTTTTTAAATTAAGTGTTTTTAAGTAAGCAGCAATTCATAAATACCTCCTCAGGGTACTGTGATTTAGTGTGGATGTAGGCTTATATTGCAGTCTCTGTGACAGAAGGCTGATCCTCCACCATGTGTGAGGAGATGCTGTATTTTACTTTACTTTTTTGAAGTTCTTGGGAAATCTGGTGCAGCATTCAGTCCTGGTGCAAGACTGGTGAGCCTTCAGGTGAGACTTAACGCTTTGTAGCAAAGGTCCTCTCTGCATTTATGGTACATCAGCCTGCCATTGAAGTTGTTTGCAGCACACTCATATAGCCTGAAGCTTACTTGGTTTAACTTTATCATGCCCATCACAAGGCAAGTCCATGAGCATGTGTATATCTTGGAGTCATAGAATCATAGAATAGTTAGCATTGGAAAGGACTGGCTGTAACCCCCCTGCCGTGGGCAGGGACACCTCACACTAAATCATGCCACCCAAGGCTCTGTCCAACCTGGCCTTGAACACCTCCAAGGATGGAGCATTCACAGCTTCCCTGGGCAACCCATTTCAGTGCCTCACCACCCTTACAGTAAAGAACTGTTTCCTTATATCGAATCTAAACTTCCCCTGTTCAAGTTTTAACCCATTACCCCTTGTCCTATCACTACAGTCCCTAATGAAGAGTCCATTCCCAGCATCCCTATAGGCCCCTTCAGAGACTGGAAGGCTGCCATGAGGTCTCCACACAGCCTTCTCTTCTCCAGGCTGAACAGCCCCAACTTTCTCAGCCTGTCTTCATACAGGAGGTG
>WYDI02023993.1:46560-58069 GCA_009867235.2 Psittacus erithacus | reverse complement strand
CCCCTGTCCATCAGTTCTGTAGCCCCATCATAGAAGGCCACCAAATTGGTCAGGCAGGATTTCACCTTAGTGAAGCCGCGCTGGCATCTGTCACACAGTCAACACTGTTAATGCTGAGCAATGAAGCCAGATGAATACCATACACTAGGGAGAACAAAACCTGGAAAGGAGGCCTTGAATGTGACCACAAAAAGATGATTTCTCCAAATACTGCTTTGCTAACTAACAAAGTTAAAAAAAATAAATAAAATAAAATAAAATGTTTGTTCATTTTACTATCCTCAAAACCAATTCCTTGGAATGCCTAAAACTTCACTGCCAGAGAAACCTCTAGTATCAGTGTTAGTAGCTATTAAACTACTAAAAGCATAACATCTTTTTAAAAGATCTGAAGCATTTCTGTAGAAGTCTCTAAACACTTGCAGAGCACTCACTTTTTCTGACCCCACTGACCTGAAGTTAGAACAAACCTGTGCTCTGTAACTGAAAACTTTCCTCAGTGGGGGAAAAAACCCATAAGTCTCTGAAAGCCACAAAGAGCAAACCTGTTAGACAAGCAACGGCCATTGTTAGTACTGCCCATGGATATGTATGTTGATTTGAAAAACAAATCTGCCAATTTTAGGTTTTGCTTGTTTTTCTGATCTATAAAAATAGCTGGGTACCAATGGGAACTCCTGCAACATGCAAAAGCATTATTCTGCATAATGTGAGAGCAAGAGGGCTTTAAGACAGTTAAAAATTAAGCCAAGCACCCCTCTAAAAAGAAAGCCTAGAATGGGGTGTATCAGATACCGAGCTTATATGGAAATGGAGATACTTGCCAGGACTGAACAGCATATGATGGTAGTACATTAAAAACAGATCACGCTAGCTGCATTTGATAATCCAGAACATATTTAGTCTTACCCAGCTGAACATTTAGTTCAACTCCAACCCAGATTCCAGCTGAAAAATCCACCGTTCCAACGTATCTCACTGTGCCCATCTTATTACTTCCAACACAGACTTGCTCACCCACAGCCACCCAGCTAGGCAAGGCATGGGCTTGATCTGCAGAAGCACCTTCTTCACCATCAGAACCATCCACGTGGTCCTTCTCAATAAAACAGTCTACGGAAGCATCAGGGTAAGTCTCATGCTCTGAAGTCTCTTTCACCAGTACAGAACAAACAGGGCTCTCCAGCGCGGCTGCATGCCATTTGCCCGCTACTGCTGTCGTGGAGCTCTGCTGGCTCACGCTCTGCTCCTCACCAGTGCCTCGGAGTAGGTCTGAACAGCTCACGCCATTAGAAGACACAAGGGAACCTGACTGTGGGGCTGTTGAATGCTCGAAGTCCTTCCCATCTTCGACACCCATGAACTCCGTAAAGGAGTGATCTTCCAGAATGTCCGTCATGTGCTCAACTGTTGCTTCACGCGCTGAAAACTCAATTGTACGACAAGTATTTTTGCTATCTGAGGAACTTAAGGCTGAGAATGATCCAGCTCTGGGGAACTGCTGAGAGTCTCTGTCAGTGGCATTGAGGGACAGTGGTACTTGTTTCATTAAGGCACTGTCTTCTTTCAGTGGTGACACAGGTAACTTTTCTGTCGCTAGCTCCTTTTCTGACTCTCGACATTCCTTGTTTGAGGAAGATCTTGTATCATGTGCAAGAGATGATCCTGAGGGATCATTAGAGTCCAGCTCCTTCGTGTGACTGGCTAGCTGGTCTGTGCTATCACTACAGGGAACAAGCATGTCAGACAGAGTAGCATTAGAGGCACTGTGGGAAAAGTAGCCACTAGTAATACTGCTAGTGGTGGGGCTGCGGGATACCTCTTTCTCAAGAACACGTGAACTCATGAAGTCTGATTTAGAAGAAAACCATTCCCTGTTCTCCAGGCTAGCATTGTAAATGCTGAAGTCAGCAAACTCCTCCGGGACATAAGGCCGGAAATTCTGAAAACTTTGTGGACTTATCAGCTTCTTATTTATGGCCTCCAACTCACTGTCCTCCTCCTCAGAGTCCTGCAAGAGAAGAGAGTTTCATGGGATTAGGAATGTAGGACAGTAAAGTTTTCAAAATAAACTAACCTTCCTTGAACTCTTTTCATTTCTGAACAGGCAGAAATGTATTCCTTTAATATTCTTTAATTGAAGAATGGAAGGCAGCTCTCAAAGAGCTTCTGGGAACATACCCTGTCTCACTGTTGGGTTTTTAGAAATAAAGATAAATTCTAAATAGTTCAGAAAATACAGAGCGATAAGTTTTGGCATAAGGAAAGCTCACAGCATGAAAAAGTGTATGCTTATGTATTTTCATCATGAGCAGTTTTTTAAAGCCACACATTATAAATTTTTTTCCCCCATGATTTAGACTAATTCAGCCTACTGAAGGTATTCGATGGAGCTAACTGACCACCAAACAAGAGAAGCATGAATATGAAGGGAAGAGCCCATACAGGGTCTCCACTGCAATACTGATTATTAAAAACTATCCTGCACAACGGGATTTTCTATTAATCTGAGACCAGTGAGACTAAATAATTTTGCTTGTCCCCTAGCTATTTTACCTGAACAATGGTGTAACAGCCATTCATAGAGACATTCACCATGGTTGAAAATGAAGGCGAAAGGATCAAATACTACAAGAAACCTCCAAGGAAGCATTTGTGCGCTTACATGTACATGTTTGGAGGGAAATAGTGACACTAATCAACCTGGCAGGATTCGGAGGTACCTCCCTGAATTTCTCTTTGATAACCAAGCAGCGATGCACTGTGACCAGCCCACAGGAGTGGCTTTCACAGAGTCCATCTGAAGCTGAGGACTTCAGCCTGTCAAGACGCAGCTGTGAAAAAACCCAGCAACATGGTTGGGCTGCACCCACCATATAAAATACTGCAGCTAGGACTTCACATGGATGCTTTTGTAAGTACTTCATCTCTCATACAAGTATTATGTATTTATTTATACATATATATGCATATATAAACACATGTATACACACACACATCTATGCACACAAACACACATATATATATTAAAAATGGTTTGTGGCAAATTCCTACTAGAAAGAATAATATTTTCAAAAAAATGAAAATTGCTAAAGTACTTTAAGTTCAGATGGGAACTTGTGTGCTTTGTGTCCCTTGTCTCATGTCCTGTCACTGGGCACTACTGAGAAGAGTCCTCCTTGTCTTCATTAGCTCCTATCATGTGTTTTGATGCATTGATAAGATGCCCCTGAGCCTGGTGTCCCAAAGGCTGAGCAGTCCCAGCTCCCCTCAGCCTATCCTCACATCAGATGTTCCAAGCCACTAATCATCTTTGTGGTCCCTTTGCTGGACTCACTTCAGTAACTCCCTATATTTCTTGTACTGGGGAGCCCAGAACCAGACACAATAATCCAGATACAGCCTCACTAGCGGTAGTAAAGAGCAAGTATCACCTCCTCCTTCAACCTGTTGGCGATGTCCAGTGTACTGTTGGCTGCCTATGCTGTAAGGGTGCATTGCTGGCTCATGGCCAGCTTGTTGTCCAGAAGGACCCCAAGGTACATCTAGGCAAAGCTGCTCTTCAGCCCGTAAGCTCCCAACACATACCAGTGCCTGGCATTATTCCTCTCCCCCCTTCCCTCCAGATATAAGACTTTGCATTTCCTCTTGTTGAACTTCATCAGATTCCTCTCTGCCCAGTTCTCCAACTTGCTGATGTCTCTCTGAATAGCAGCACAACCCTCTGGTGTATCAGCCACTTCTCCCAGTTTTGTGTCATCTGCAAATGTGCAGAGGGTGCGCTCTGTCCAGCTATCCAGGTCACTACTGAAAGTGTTGAACAGTACTGGCCCCAGTATTGAGCCCTGGAGTACAATGCCTGTTACCTGTCTCCAAGAGGACATTGCACCCCTGATCACAATGCTCTGCGCCCAGCCATTCAACCAGTTTTTAATTCACTTCACTGTCCACCTCTCTAACCTGTACTTGTCAGCACATCACAATGACATTACAGGAGACAGTGACCAAGGCTTTATCACAGTCAAGGTAAACAATACCCTCTGCTCTCTCCTCACCCACCAAGCTAGTCATCTTATTGTAGAAGGCAACTGAGGCTGGTCAAGCATGATTTCCCCTTTGTAAATCCACGCTGACTGCTCCCAGTCACCTTGTCCCTCAGGGATTTGGAAATGCCTTTTAGGAGGATTTTATCCATCACCTTGCCAGGGACAAGAAATTTTCAAAGCTCCACCTGAGCTTCCTGACTGAAATTCCAGAAACAAAGCAAATTCAGGTTCCTCAAATTCCTAATGCATGGGGAAAAAAAGGAAGCTGTCTTGTACTACTTAAGCTATTGGTAGAAACAGTGATAAAATCCTTCAAAACATGGTAAAGAAACTGCAGCTACTTCCTGGGACATAACAGAAACGTTATGATCAAAAACAGACTTAAGAACTGACAACAGTAAGAATGTGCCAGCAAGAACAAGGAGACAAGACTACACATCAAGACGTAGCAATAACAGAAGCAAAGCAAGCAAGAACACAAAGCAGCTTCCTTACACCTGCTTTGTAACAAAGATACTGCATAGTTAAAAACTAAAGTATCTGGGTTTTCAAATGCCTAAATTATACCTCCCAAGTGACCTCAAAGATGGTAGCTCCCATTCTACCAATTCAAAAATCAGTAAGACTTATTTAGTGGCTGCACCACTTGTGCTTTAACTTTCATCGCCTGATAGGAGGATTCAACATTAGCTAAACCCTCCTTAGATGTGTTAATTACAGGCAGTACTCAAATATGCTTAATATGAAAACATTTAATCTAACCTCAACATAGCACAGCATTCTTTAGGTGAGAAAAAGCCTTTAAAATCATACAGTCCAACTGTTAACCTAACACTGCCAAGGCCACCACTAAACACAGAATCATAGAATGGTTTGGGTTAGAAGGGACCTTAAGATCACCTAGTTCCAACCCCTTTCCCATGGACAGGGACACCTCCCAGGAGACATATTCCACTGTACTCGCATATTATATGGAACATGCCCTCATGTCATGGTTCTGCTTTGAAACAGCTCCAATATAATACGCATGTAGAAGTACTGTCTGAAATTTTAGGTTGAATGCTCTATTTCAGGCCAACTGAACAAAAATATGTTTCGTTAACTGCCTTTTTTTCCCTTCCTTTGACAGATGTGTTTTGAATATTCATGAAAAGTTAAGAACAGATCTCAGAGAACCATGAGAAAAAGGCCAAATATCATTCTTATGCCTACTCAGATGCAGAATATTAGTATTAATAGTTAACATTAGCTTCCTGTATTGTTTAGTTGCTTTACTTCTACTGCATTTTTTACATGCTTCAAAGATGCAAGTAAGCATTACACCTGAAGTGACACCAATCCGCCAGTGTCATTGGCATGAGGCTCTGCACCTTGGCATGATACAGTATTGATTAATAATGTGAAAACTCCACTTTGGATCAGACAGAGCGGAGCTGATGGCTGAAGTTTCATGTGGAGCTGTGATGCTGCCCTGGTGTAATCTCTGAATTCGTTCTGAGAGTACTATTCATCCAAATGCGTGAAATGTATGCTCCTGCCGAGTTAAAACACAGACTTGCTCCAGCTCAGAAAAACACAGGGTAGCCTGGGAAGCCTACATTTTACAAACGCCTCCTTAAAGTGATAAAAAACCCCAGAAGCCACCATCAGGTGGACCCAACAACAGAAACTGGCAGGGCTATGCGAAGTAGCCATCTCAACCTCTTTCCAAGAGCGGCTGTTCTTGCCTGCTACCCTGGTACAGGGGACCTATGACCAGACAGGGGAGTAGATCCAAATGACATAAAACTCCATGGTAGGATAGCCATCAGCTGGATGGATCAGTTCCCTTGATCTGACTTCCTATGCAACGGAACAAAAAGTTCAGTCAATACAAGGGAGAAATCAGTGCAAGGGTAGAAGCAAGCAGCTGAGAACTGAAAGAACAGCTCTTTCCAGGGCCCTGTTGGCTGCAGTAGGTTTACACTGAATTAGTTTCATTCCAATTGGAAAAGCCTGGTACAGGACATTGCCCTTTTCCAGTTCTGAAAGCATCTGCTTATCTCTGGAAAGCAGCACAGGCAAAGGCCTGGGTTAATTCCAGGCGTGCATGGGGTGGGACCCTGTTTTCACTCAAGGGATTAAAAACACCCCAAAGTTGCTAAGGAAATTTTCCTAACAATTTAGTTTCCAAGGGATGTTTTTCACCCCACCAGAAGATTCTGTCTTCCAAATACCTTCAGTGTTATTTGTAGCAGTAACTCAGTGTGAGTCAGCACGTCAACTACCTTATGGGAAACTAACATGATTGAGAAGAAAACAGCTGCTACCCAGAACCAGCAGCCAAGCTTCAAATATATACAGGACGCTTTCATGCAACAATCTACAAAAGAGCATTAGAAATACAGACAGATTTTTAATGGCCTGGCTATATGGGAGTAATAAAAATAACTGTTAAATATGAAGAATCCATCTCTAGCACTTTGTGGTAAAAGAGGCCTGGAATACTTACAGGAAATTATTAGAAGTTTCTGGATGTTAGATCTAAAGCTCTGATTAAAGCAAGTATTTACAGCCATGTTCCCCAGCCCCAAAACAGAGTCCATGACACAGCAGAAATGATGAAAACTTTTTGTTGAAGCAGCAATGAGAAAAGGATTTGGCAGGTGAAGATTAAAATAAAAGCCCTCCACCTCAATTCGCCTCCTGAATTATGATGAAGACAGGCTGCAGGTTAATTTAGAGCAGCAATCTTATTTTAGTCATATTACTTCCACATCAGGCAATGAGAAGCTTTTTATAGTGTACCCACACCTAAATGCATGGTTACTTACACCAAATGGGATCATTCCATTTACTCTGGGGTATAGTCACAAAATCTGGGTAACATACAAAGTATATTAGAGGGGTAACACGGTTCACTAAACCACCCTTTACTCGACTGTTTGTGCCTGGTAAGAACTAAAGCAGCCCCTCTCCCACCCATCCCACAAGACAAATCACCTACCAGTTTTAAATAAAAATAACAATTAGAAAACAACCAAACACAAAATGCAAAAACCAGGCAAGTCAGTTCCAATGACAGATTGCATTTGAAGCCAGGCAAGCAACTGTTCATTATAACCCTTAGTTACAATCAATCACAAGTGATTACATCCACATTACACATTTTTCTTCTGCTGCAGTAGCATTAAGCCCACCACCAGGTCTCGTAACAGAAACCGGTTCAAAACTTACAATCTTTTCCTCATGTATGCTATTGCTTTCTACAGGCATGCTGCTGGCATTGCTTCCTGAAGGCACAACACAGCCAGCGCAATGCACCTGAGGTGAAGGAATGCTCTGCAAAGGTTAAGACACATAACACATCACACAAACCACAACACTAAATGCATGCAAGTTAGAGAGTCATTAAGACATGATGAAAGTGAAACACCCATGCTGGCTGTACATACATCAGAATTCAAGTTAATAGGTAGAGAAACTCATGCACCCCTTCCAACAAAGTTTTAGGTCGAGGAATAGAGGTCAGAATTATAACTGCCCTGGAACACTTTCACAGAATTATGTTTTAGCTATGAAGAAACACACCAACAACATCTTGCTGGAGAAATGCAGGTTACTATTAATTTAAAATACAAGTACCCTGTAGAGGAGAATACTTACCAAGAAGTGAAAAGCCACCCCAGTGTTTTAGGTAAAAGAAAACAAACACCAAAACCCCACGCATATAAAGAACAGTGTAATTAATTTTACCAGAGAATTACAAAATTCTATTATAACAGATGCATGCTGCAAACGATTTGCCAAGCACACAAACCCACTCAATCTCCTTTTAAAAAAGCAGGTGTTCAAAGATTACCTCTTGACTAAGCAGAGGTCGGCTTTCGAGGGGCGTCTTCCTTTTATGTTCCTCTTTAACTGGCATTAAGGGCTTGAAAAACTTTGGTGGCTGAGGAGAAAATGCTTTAAAAGGGCTGGCCATTAAAGCATGGGAATTCTCAGCTACAACACCTAGGTAAAAAAGCAGTAATATTGTATTTCAGTTCTTCGTATCTTAAAGGCAGGAGCATAGTTCAAAACAACTGAAGGTTAAGCCATGTATTTGGCAAGTTGCTGCTACAGAAAAATGCCAGTATTTTAGTATTCAGTCACTGGCCCAAGCATGACAGAACCCAGAGCTCAAGTGAGGGGAGACTATGACCTGCTGAGAAATCTGGAAACAGAAGGAGAGCAAAGAGTAGCAGTATCTGCACCCTCCTTTCTGAGGCTCCACTATTTCTCATTTTCATCTCAGTCATAAAAACAGTAGGAAATGTCCTTGAAACTGGAACTGACAGCTCTTTGTTTCCTGACTCCTGCCCACTGCAGTTCTGCCCTGGAACCAAGGCAGCAATTCTGCATGACCAGGATGATCAAAAGGAAATTACAGTCAAGGAAGCAATGAATAAACTCTAAGTCCCACTTTACTGAAGCAGTATCTCTACTTGTATTGCCTGATCAAGAAGAGCATGTTACAATTTGACCTGAAGAAGATAAGGCACCTGTGACACACTGACATAGCAGAGCAAATATCCAAATCACATACAGAACCTGGAAGAGGATCCTCCACACTTTGACAAAAGCATTTTCATTTTCAAATTCACAAAACAACAGCAGCTCCTCTTTGTTCCCCCTTCACACACATACCCCATCCCCTCAACCTCTTTTTACTGTTTTGATTCACATTTAGCTCATTCTTCTGCTCTCCTCTTGTATTTTTGGGCATCCCCACCTTCCCATCCTTTCCTGGATGTCTTTACATATTTCTCCCTTTCACCCCTACTTCCAAATTATGTTTAGCTGCTAAAGCAAGAAGCTGGATAATGCATTTAGTAGGTAAAGATCACTGAGAATTTAATTTTCAGTTTAATGCAGCAATTAAAAACCCCACAAACACTGTCGTCATATATATGCTTTAAAGTCTCACCACTGCCATCTTTACTCCTGCGAGGAGACTCCCTGGGTAAAGTACCATAGCATGAGACATCTTGATAACTGGAACAACAGTCAGATATATCTAGGTGACTTTCAGACCAACCCTAAGAAACAAAAATATATAAATACACATGCTGATAGAGGCTAACATGGAAAAATTACCAGGTAAACTCAAAGGCAGGTTAAAACCCCAAAACTAACATCCTCCCTCAAAACTCCCGAAGAAGTGTCAAGTTACTGACTTAACACAATTTCCTTGTCTCACACAAATGCAATTTGGAAGCTTATTAGATTTCCAGTGAAGTGTAGTAAGTTTTGCTATACCTTCCCCCTTACATATGAGTTCCTACGATTCTAAGATGAAGAGCAAAGAAGGACAAGGTTTAACTCAAAACAACACATAACTAGTGCAGCATTTTGAAGACACGTAAACACACCATTAAAAACACTGTTTTCCTATTTTCTTCAATTTTCAAATACACGTTTCAAAAAGGAGGACAAAAAATAATCTGAGAATGTGCGCTTTTTGTTGTCACATGTACATACCTTTTCATCTTCATCACAGGCAGAAAGATCTAGTCGGCTACAGGATACCTACAGAACACCAACAGGCAGAATGACAAAATGTCTACCTTTTCTTTATAAAATATAATGCCTTGAAGAAACAACTTTTCTGTTACCTCTTTTCAGAAAAGATTATTTGTAAGGCCAGCTATGTTTGCACTGTATGAGTGGGTGATAGGAGAACACAGGAAATACACACAAAATGGAAACTCCCTTGCACTACAAAAAAAGTTAAAAGGACTTTGAAGTAAAATTCAGGGCATCAGGGCAGCTGTCATCCTAAACTACTTCCAAACCAAATATCCTCCTAAAAGAAGAGTTCCAACCAACCCTCCCACATGCCTGTCAACTTTTTTCAATCTCCTATGATGGATCGCTGTGGGAAGGAGCTTCGAGCGACTCGGAATTTCCATTCATGACAACTTTTCTACAGGTTGGTTAGTCCTAAGTCAGAATAACCATTACCTTATCACTCTGTGCAAGCATCACATCAGCACACGAACAGCATCCCCTGCCCCATTAGTACTAATTTACCAGAGGATAAAGGATTCTTACATTGTGGACATTTGGAGTGCTGATGCTTCGGCGGATGTTTCTCACCTTGGTGGAGAGTGCCTCTTTGACTGTGACTGCCTGCGTAAAGAAGAGAACACGCTAAAATGAATGTCATGGTTTCCTCATGAGAAATGATCAGGTAGGATTGAAAGTTTTTCCAGCGTGGCTGTCAACAGCAAGCAGGGCTTGCATCTACAAATCTTAATTTGCACACACAACCACCACTATCTACCAGAAATTCATTGCTTGGCCTTTGCCTCTTCAGGTTCTGAGTACTACACCACTGCCAGCTATAGGTACTATAGCCACCACTACTGGAATTTGATATTTCACAGAAGTAACTTAGTCTTGCATTTATCCACCCAATATCCCCTACAAAAACTCAAACTAAAACCTCAGAAACACTTGATTTTCAAAAAGATCAATCATCTCTACTTGAATTCTCATAACCCTGTTCAAAAGATGCATGAAGTGCCTTTTCCTTGCCTGTCTTAGTCGTTCGAGGCTCAGAATGTTCTCCACTTGCAGCACACCACGTGTGTATTTTTCAATGTACGTTTCCCCATCAGATGTGCCCTCATTCTCACTCCTTGCTGCCATCAGTGCCAAAGTCTCACGATCCTCAATTTCTTCTGTAGCCTAAATTTCAAGTTACATTATTGAAGTTTTTTTAATAATTAAAGCATATTATTTTTAAGGTATTGATTCACATCTTTAGACCACCTCAATCTAGAAATTAATTTAAATCTGTAATTGTTAACTTAATCAGTAACCCTAGTTATAATCCATGATCCGTGTCTTTTCAATACACATGTAAATGATACTGAAGTAAGAAGAGTTCATGTTTAGGAGAAGTTTTGCATATTTGCTGTAGTCAATGTACTTTCCGGAAACTATCAGAAGAGCTGGCTACCCTGGATTTGGAGAAGGCTGAGGTTCTTAATGACTTGTCTTGGTCTTCACTGGCAAACGCTCTGACCACACCACCCAAGTCTTGGAAGGCAGACTCAGGGACTGTGAGAATGAAGACCCTAGGCCCACTGTAGGAGAGGATCTGGCTCGAGACCATCTTAAGAACCTGAACATACACAAGTCCATGGGACCTGATGAAATCCATCTGCAGGTCCTGAAGGAGCTGGCAAATGAAGTTGCTAAGCCACTGCCCATCGTATTTGAAAAATCATGGCAGTCAGGTGAAGTTCCCAATGACTGGAAAAAGGGAAATATAACCCCTATTTGCAACAAGGGGAAAATGGACGACCCAGGGAATTACAGACCAGTCAGTCTCACCTCTTCCAGATTCTCCTGGAGGGCATGCTAAGGCACATGAAAAACAACAAGGTGCGTGGTGACAGCCAGCATGGCTTCACTAAGGGGAAATCCTGCCT